>ML784493.1:740546-757207 GCA_009831015.1 Picea engelmannii
TTGATCGTGACTCTTATAACTCTGGCGATTGGTTCAATAGGTTAGATTTCACATACGAATCAAATAATTGGGGAATTGGATTGCCTCCAAAAGACAAGAATGAAAATAATTGGCCTTTAATGAAGAGACTTCTGGGTATCCATATTTGGGAGAGTTCTGCAAAATATACAACATCATCTTCTGCAAATAACGAGGGTCAAAGACCACCATCTGGAAGAGGAGTTACTGAAGATTGTTTAAAGGCTATTGAGGGAACCCGACTACAACAGTTTGATCCACTTATTTAGGCAACAGTTACACAGGTGGCAGAGCTATCCCAGGCTCTAGAAGACAACTAGACAATTGGCAAATGACAGTTTCCAGCCAGTCTCCAACAAAAACCTCCAGCATTCAGTCTCATTGCCAGCAACCATTAACTAATTCCAGGTGTCGAGCAACATATATCACCTCTAGTTTTCAGTTACTTTGTTGTTCGTTTAGTTTGAGAGAGTAATCGACAGGATACAGATCCAGATTTCAAGCCAGCAATTAGAGGAAGGTGGCAGAGTATTTTTCTTTTACCAGGCAGAGGACCATCAACCGAAAGGACAAGTGGCTATCCTCTCCCTGATTTGAGGGACAAGCATCCACAATCTCCCAGCGAATTTGAGACAACTAAAGCAACAGTTTCTAAACACAATTCCCTTTTAGTTTATTGTTGTATTGTTCTAGGAGACAAATTGACACATGTCAATCTTTGTAACTGTTTACTATTCTTATATTGCAGAAGTAGGGCCCGAGTCTTGAAGGGTTGAGGCTTGTTTTTATTATATATAGTTATGTAAAAGATTGAATGAGGGTTCGACTAGGCTGTAATGGGAGAGGCTCGACCTGTGTGAGAGGTCTAGAGCTGAGATTTTATTTTCTCTGCTGGTTGATGGTTGTGTTCAGCCAGAGAATATTTCTCTGTTACTTTTAATGATATACCAGTGATGTACATGCTGTTCTCAGGATTCTTGTGTAGGGATTTTGGTGATGTTTTCCTTCTTTGTTAATGTGTTTCCTGTTTTCTTCACAATTTGTTTTCTGTTCCAATTATCAGAAGGAAAGTTATAGGGGTAGAATTTATCATCGTATAATTTTCCTCTCGGCTTCTGACGATCTTTATGTTTTCTGCAAAATACTAGCTTAGGGATTCTTAAGTGCTCATTTGCTTGTCTTTTTCCTCACCTATTTATCTTCTCATGCACGCCATTTAAACTTAAATCGATCCAATGTTTCTGTTGCCTTTCCTTGTGTAACAGTCTTGTCCAGACGTGATATGTAAATCACTTTTAATCGCTGACCCCATTTTCCCAATGGCTCTCCCTGCTTTCCCAAAGTAACCATCTCAAAATCAAAAACTCTATATTTTTCTTGCTTTATAACTAGCCTAACATCAGTCCTATTACTCAAACAAAGTTAAATCTGAAAGAGAGATCCCTCTCTGAGTCTTGGAGGGCTAGATCCGAGACTCGAAGCGGCTCGAGGTTACCTCTGTGTTTGCCTCAGCAGCCTTAGGCAAATTACAAAGTGCTAACAGTCTGGATGGTAATGGGTATCTTCAGTTTCTCTATGTTGTCTTTCACTGCTTATTTTACTATGCCTTATGAAACCACAAGTTATTCCTTCACCTGGAATTCTTCCTCCTGCAATGGCTCAAGATTTTGTGCAAGAGTATTATATTAACCGATTTTATGGTTGATCTCAAGGTACAACTTCCTATTCTCGAATATTTCAATCATTCACTCTGTTGGTGTCAAAGTGCTCAATATTTCTTTGAATTTTTGCGCCTTCTCTCGCACAGTTTGTAACCTATATTATAAGTATTTTAACTCTGCATCCTCTATCAAATGAGACCACACTTTTTTACTTTCTTCATATAGATTTGTGCATTCCTCATCCAAACTCCTAATTATCTCTATCATGGTCATGGTTGTCTTCTCTTGTTTCTCCCTTTTTCTGGTGGGGTACTCGACATTATGAGAGCTTCCAAATCTACTATCTTTACATGAAATCCATGAATGGATTCCCTCAGTATGCCTCATGCACTACTTTTTGAAACCTTTTTGTTTTCTTTACGGCCGCGTCCCATTCTATCATGTGTTTACTATAATCCACATGTAGTGCATTGTTGTTTTCATTTACTTTGGCCAGCTCCATAGAATTCAACTCTCAGTGCAACTAGATCTCTTGTGTGACACTTTTCTACAATCTATGTAGTATGTTCATCTATATATGTGACAATACTAATTCAATATGGTTTAATGATTGCATGTGCTCCTACATTTCTCTCATGGGGAACTCTATGTCCCTTGCTGATATCTTCATGATCCGATGCTTTGTTGAAGCTGATAGTGGTTGTGATGTTTTTGGTCATGAATATGTTTTATTTGTTGTTCTCTTTGTATGTTCTTCTTATGTCATTTAGACAGGTGTTATCCTGGTAAATTCTAAAATCTAGCGCAATGTAGCTATCTGAGCTTTCACATTCATGTGGATTTCCTCTTACTTCTGCATAGCTTGCAGAAATGATACTTCAGTGATTTCTTTCACCTAATATCCAATATTCTCCAAATCATATTCATTTAGAGCATGAATAACTACTTTCTTTGATTCTTTCTTCTTCTTGTGCTTATGTGTTTATCACTCCTTAGAGTTCTCATTTCTCTTCTCTCAAGTGTGCGGTGTTGTTTCCTGAGTGTCTCCTACAACATTCTCTTGTTCCTCATGTTCCTTCTCTTGTTCTTGGTGCTTCTCTGAATGTTGTTTCTCCTTCTTCATTTTTTTTTGTCACTGGGGTTTTCCATTCTACTTCCTAGTCATTGAAAATCTAGCTGATATCATGTTTTGTCAGACTATAGCTAGTAGAAAACCATTGTTGGTATGGATCCCTCTTTGCTTGAATATACATGTGGTGTGACCCTGCCTTGAATCACACAATTTATTTGTATTCTTCAACTATCAGAGGTAGAATGTGTAGCGTGTCCTTAATGAATTACTAGATTGTCTCTTGATATATGTAGAAGATGATATTGTTTTCCATTTTTCTGTTATTATGTGCAGCACTCCACAAATAAATATATGTTTCTACCAAGAATAGTTGTTTCATACCTTCCAGGAACTGGGTTTATTTAATATCCTTCCAATAAACTAATGCAATTAAAATCAATAGCCAATCATAATTCAACTTATTTCCTTTCTCCTGTCCTTCTCTCTAGTCAGTTAATAACTAGTTCACCAAAAATGTTTCCTAGCTCATCTGGACTCTTGCTGCACACTTCTTTGTTGCTACTATTACTACTATTGGCACTTGATCTCTCTGACACTTCCTGAGTAACTTGTAAGCCAACAATTGTATTGCAAACCTTACATAATCATCATCGATGCTTGCTACGTCCAATCTGTGTGATCATTTTTGCATGTTGTATTTTTCGTTTATACTTTCTGCTAATTATTTCTCATGAGTCTTATCCGTGAACAAAGGTAGCGACTCTTCCTCTATTGACGAAAATATTTTAATCAATGAAATAAGTTGGGTGTCAATCGACACTTCCCTGTCCAACCATAAGAAACCTCCATGGATGAAGCTAAAAAACAACTTGATGCAAATATTCATTTTTGTGCTTCTACAAAAAAGTGGGATCTCCAACAGGTTCAGTATGTCTGTTCACTGTAGTCTTGTTTCCCACTTCTGCAGCTTGACTGTGAGTACTAGTGAGTCTAGGCTAAGTGATCTGTTAAGGTAGTTCTGTGGCGCTAAATCTAGAAACTTATTTATATCTACAAGGTAATGGTATGAAGACCTCATTCTTCCTAATTATCCCAACATATCTCCCTCAAAGGTGACCTCACATAGAATCACAGGTAGAACAAGGTCGTACTTCATCTCCTTGGGAAATCTAACTGGTTTTTTTGCTGGCTTTCTGGGTGGCACATATTCCCTGGGAAAGTTGATTAGATATTATGTGTGTTCTCTCAGGGATTCTTCCTGTTTCAGTATTGATGTCTTCTTAGTGCACGATTTCTGCATGTGTGACGTGGATTATCCTGTCTTTGGTGGCACCATGACTTTATCCAACTCGGTTCTGTCTATGACTCACTTGACTCTTCTCTGGATCTTTGTTATCTTCGAATTTCCACACAAAAATATCCCTTTCTCATCACCCCTTGTCGTATTTTATAAGTTGTTGCTAGTTTTTTCATTCCTCTTAGCACCCAAATTCTCAGTCCCATCCGATTTTATTCACATTCAATAACCATCCAGATCCCATATTAATTTCGTATTTTCTGACAGATCATGGTCTAGATTTTCCATGTCAAAATATGGTCGCCACTTTTCATTTACGACTACGCATTCCCGCCATGTTTCCATTATGTTTTCTCTTTAATTATTTTTCCATCCTCTACATAGGTCTTTTATTCTGGCTCCGTGCACAATCCAATTCTCCTTCATTTCCAAAACATTTTCTTGTTCATCGTTTTCTCTACTAATTTGACCCTTTGAGCAATGCCTGTTTGAAAACTTCAAGCCTCATGTATATTCAAATGTTTATTGTGGATTTTCTCAAATTCTTTTATTGTTTTTCAATTTTTTTTTTCTATAATATAGATACTATAATACCGATACTATGGTATACATACTGTGCAATTGGGATAGTGCGTGAAAGCATGATTATCCATATACAATTTCACTTGACTACCATTGACCAGTCCTTCCATGATTTCCCCATGCAATTTATCCAACTTAAAAACACCTACCACTGTCACATATTGTATGACATATAGACCCAAGGAACTTTCCAGGGTGTTGCAAAAATTTGATGTAATAGATAAAAATTAGGTCTCCCATCTGGAACTTCTTCCGTTTAATATGTCTGTCATGCGATGCATTTTTTCATTCTTTTTGGACTTTTTAGTGAAATACTTCAATGAAGCAATCTTCCTCTAGTTCCACTATCTTTGAAAGTGTTTTCTCATTTCTGCTAGAATCTGTGAGCTCTATCAATGCATAAATGTGTATAATTGGCACAATGAACTCCATGGTCATAAATCCTTCCTTACCATATACTAATTGAATGATTTTTTTCCTGTCAAATTCTTACATGTAGTATGATATTCCCATACTACTACAAGAATCCTTAGGTCTCAATAATATCAACTTACATTACATATATTTTTTAGTGCATGCTCTAGGATCTTGTTAAACGATTCCACTGTCACGTTTTCATGAGGGTGATATGGTGTGCTCTTGTGGTGATAAATATAAATTATTATGTCAAAGAAGCAATTATTTTATTCAAAAAATGGTTCCCCTAATAACTCATAAGGATTCTCAGACATCCAAAACTCGTAATAACATTCTCAAATAGAAACCGTACAACAATATTCAAGTTGCAATATCTGATAGGTTCTGCTTCATCCCATCAGGTCAAATAATCTATCACAATGATTATATATCTTTCTCGTGAACTTTTTGTTGATGGGTTGATTGGTCCAATGAAACAAACTTCCCATTTGTCAAAATACTGCAACGTAACTTGCCTTATTAAAGGCATCTCATCTCTTTTGTATGGATTCCCAAATCGATGACATAGATAACAGGTCTAACATAACTCCTTAACATCCTTATGAAGGGTGTGCCACCAAATCCCTGTATGCAAAATTTTCTGAGTTGTTTCTTTCCCTACATAATGGTCTCCCACAATTCCTTCATTTTCCTCCAATAATATCATATAGACCTCTTGGGATCCAATACACATTAATGAATAATACCATCTTAACCAAACTTATACGAATTCCCCACTATGAGATGATAATCTATTTCCTTTACTAATAACTGCTTCTTTTGTGCAATTGTAAAGTTAGGTGGGGCTACTCCTGTGCTCAAGAACTAGACAATATCTACAAAGTAATCATCGACCATCTGTACTATGAACAAGTGCGCATATGGTAGACTATATTCCAAATTTCCTACATCCTCCTATGTTAATATGCATGACAAATTATTAGTTCATGTATTTAATTTCCCTGGTTTCACATTCACTTCAAAATCATACTCCTAAAATAGTAATATTCATGTGCATATCTTTCCTCCCAATACTGGCTTAATGACTAAGTATCTCAGTGTAGAATGATTTGTGCACATATTGAAATGTGATCCTAGCATATAATTCCTAAAATTATGTAGTTCATACACCATCTCCATTCATTCACACTCTCTAGTAGTATAATTTTGTTTGGTAGTCGACAACTTTCTGTTGGAAAATGAAATGGGATGATCCAAACCTCTTTCCCCTAGTTGAGCTATAACTGTTCCTAACGTTATAGATGATGCATCAACGTGTACATGGAATTCCTTATTCCAATATGGAAATACTAAAATCGACGCGATAAATAGTTTATTCTTCAATGTATCCAAACTTTGCTAGTAATCCTTGTTCCATTGAAATTTGACCTCCTTCTTTAGCAATTTTTCCAATGGGGAAATGATCTGCACATATCCCTTAATAAACATTATGTAGTACCCCGGTCCCCATATGACCCAATATTTCTCATAGTTTTCGCATTGAAGTAGGTGTTAGCAAGTCAATAATAATAACGATCTTCACAGGTTCAACTAAAATTCCTTGTTTACATACTACATGACACAATAGTATATCAAATGGTGTGCAAAAAATACACTTCTTCAAGTTCAAGGAAATATAGAATTATCTACATCTGTCCAACATCAAGCGTAGAGTTTCAACATGGTATTTTAACAAACTAAACATTGTCCAATCATCCAAATAAAATTCTAGGAATTTATGAATAAATTAATTAAACGTTGTGACAACAACTCGAGAAAATACTGTTGGCACATTTTTCAACCTGAAATGAATCATTGTATACTGATAACATCCCCATTCTATCACAAATGTTGTCTTATGCCTATAATATTACACAATATTAATCTGGTGATACCCAAAGAATCCATCAGTAAATGAGTAAACTTCTTGTCCTCCTACATTCTCCAAAAATTCCTCTATAAATGGGGTGGGAATTAGGTCATGTAAGCAAGCATCATTCAGTTTGAGTAGATACACAAAAATTATGATTCCACCTATCTTATTGTTCTGAATCACTATCGAACTGATCCATTATGACTCTATGATAGGTTCAATAATCCCATTGTTGGCCCTCGACCAAGTTTTCGAGAACCTTGGTCATGTTTGACCACTTTTTGAACTTCGACATACTAGTCAAAGACGAAGCACCCAGGTGAAGCAGAGATCATGGGATCTGTTGGCATGTTTACAGGCAGAGTGTGCTTGTCATTTATGGAAAGATTAGAATATGCAACAATGGAAAAATAGGAACAACATAAGCTCAGGAGGATTAGTGAAGAGTCTCACACAATGTGTAGGTGTGCACCAGAGAGTGTGTTTTTCATTGATGGGAAGATTAGAGTATGTAGCGGTGGAAAAACAGGAACAATGTAAGCTCGGGAGGATTAGTGCAGAGTCGCACGTAGTGCATAGGTGTGCACCATGGACGAGGTTAACTCATTTCCAAATCTCAAGAGAGATAGCATACTCAGGATCTTATATAGATCAAAGGTCGAGGCCTTTGACACTTAGAAATTACTCCAAGTTAGGAGGATGTGTAAACTCAGGAGGAGAAGCGACAATTATCATTGGATCCCATTGAGAATTCTCGATGATCGTTAGATCTGAATTTAGATAGGTCAAGCACGCAGATGGAGGATAGATCTAGGGCATTAGATCCAAGCACGGGATCTGATCGTTGTTGGATCTAGGAGAACCTGCATGTTCTTTAAAGTGTTAGGAGAAGTAGGCTTACAAAATCCCGAAACAAGAAAATCAACCAGAGTTTCAGATACCGGGAGTGGGAGGAGTCAAGAGTCAAGACTCTTCATCACAGGCATCTCGAAGTGCCAAAATGTGAAACGTCAAAAATCCTGAAATAGGCCCATCAACCGTAGTTTCGAATACCTAGAGTTGGAGGAGTCAAGAGTCGAGACTATTCATCACAAGAGTCCCAAAGTCACGAAAGGCGAAATGCCGAAATCTTGAAATAGGCACATCAACTAGAGTTTCAGATACTGGGAGTTGGAGGAGTCAAGAGTCGAGAATCTTCATCACAGGAGTCCCAAAGTCACGAAATGCGAAATGCCTAAATCCTGAAACAGGAACATCAACAAAGAGTTTAACAGACCGAGAAATAACTCCACCGGATTTTTGGATACTGGGAGTTGGAGTCAAGTCTCGAGATACTTCTCCACAGGAATGCCAAAATGTGAAATCGTGAAAGCACTTTATGGATAAACGCTTGGTCACAACTATGGGCATGTGAAGGAAGGAGCTTTCAAGTTGCAAGGCTCCATTTCATGATTGGGAGTTGGAAGATTCAGAGTGACTCGTAACAAATTCGTGAAATGCGAAATTGAAAAATGTAGTTTTGAATAAGGCTATGGTCACTATTGATGGTCACATCATCGAAGAGCTGTAGAGAAGAGCTTGAAGAGACAATCTCCATTTTGGAGTTTGGGACTTGGAGATTCGAGACGACTCATCAAGGAATCCTCAAAATGTGAAATGTGAAATTCATGTTCAGAATTGGCCCCTGGTCATAACCTATGGTCACATTCATGAAGGCTCAAGGGAGGAGCTAGCAGGAAGCTAATATTCATTTCAGAGATCCCGACTTGGAGAGTCGAGATGCCTCGCAACAAGAATTCACAACATGCGAAATTGTGAAATGTCAAAATGCAGAAAACACCTTTTGGTGTAGGTTTCAGATACCAGGAGTTGGAGTGTCGAAACACTTCACAACTGGAATTGCCAAAATGTCGGAATATCGAAATGCGAAATGGAAAAATCAATGCGAGTCCTTGTGCTTGTAATCCAATGGTGTTGGATACTTGGAAATATGATCGAAGGGCCACTGTTTCTCTTCACACTTAATCGATCAGTTACAATTCAGTTAGCAGAACTGAATCATGACTCTTGGACGGTTGGAAAATCAGTGGTTGATGCATTGTCTTGGAGGTTGACAGTGTAACTGCTAGAAAAGACTGATGGTTTCTGCCAGTGGACTGTAAGAGACTTCAGGGTGATCGCTAGAGAAGATGAAGTGTCTCGAGGCATCTTCGAGTGGCATAAAGACTATTCATAGAGGCTATTGACATATGTAAGATAGTTGGAGCCTGGAACTGCAACAAAGGGAATGAGATCGACTGTGACAGAGAAGATGAAGAGTCTCATCTACTGGAGAGGCTAAGGAATCTTGCCATAACATCCAGTGATGATGGATGCATGGGTTAAACCACCAGAGAATCTAAAGAGTTGCAATGATGATCAGGCAGAGAACTCGACATGGGGAGAGCATGTAGAAGATGCTCAGAGTGAATAAATACATATAATAGAGAAGAGAGGGGGGTTGTTGAAGAGAGGAATTACACACGGGGAAATGGCATGATGTGGGAAGGAGCTGAAATACACCGAAGAGGCATAATTCAAAGAATCAAAATAAGACACAGAGCATAAAGTGTAGTAGAAGAAAAGAACAGAGATGCATAGCTGAGACAGTAAAATAAGGCTGAGGTCCACTTGTAGAGAAAAGAAGAAGATCAGAAAGTGCAAGAAGATGCAAGCAGAGAGACACTGATACAAGAGAGAAGAGCACTGTAGCAAAATAGTGATGAGACTGGTAAGCCATTGATGAACATTATATCACTGTAATAAGTTTCAGTAGCAAAGATTAATATTTCAGGGTGGTAGGGAGGTGCTAGGGAGAACTGTTGTCCTCAGAGGTTCAAGTGGGTGCTTGAACATAGGGAGTTGAAGCTTCCATCTAGTTGCAGCCAGAAAAGTGAGGGTGGCAGGGTGGTGCAAGGGAGAACTGTTTTTCTTTGTTTTACAGGTTGGTGCCTGTGTGACTGGAAGTTGGTGCTTCCATCCAGTTGATGCTCGAACACTTAGGGAGTTGTTTCTTCCTTCTAGTGGGTGATAGAGAAACCAGGGAGTTGGTGCTTCCTTCTAGTGGGTGCTATATAAACCAGAGAGTTGGTGCTTCCTTCTAGTGGGTGCTAGAGAAACCAGGGAGTTGGTGCTTCCTTTTAGTGGGTCCTAGAGAAACTAGGGAGTCGGTGCTTCCTTCTAGTGGGTGCTAGAGAAAACAGAGAGTTGGTGCTCTCATCAAGTTGCAGCTTGAAAAATAGAGGTTGTAGCCTCATTATGAGTTGGTGCTCATAAGTATGATAATGTACAGAATGTAAAGATTACTTATCATATAAAGAAGAATAGGTTTTCACCCTTTATGGGTTTCCTCAGGAAATATCTGTCTATGTGTATCTCATATGTGTGAATGATCCTGAATGTTCTATTGCTTACTTCCCTACATTATTGTGATTGTCATTGAATGCTCTGTAAAGAGTTTAAAATAAGCATAATTGTTTAAGCACGGTAACAACTAATTCACCCCCCCCTCTTAGTTTTCCAACAATTTGGTATCAGAGTCGACCCCTTTTATCTAAGGGTAGATCCTAGATATTAAACATGTCAGGCCATGAAGGAAATTCAACCAATAAGGCCCCTCTATTCAATGGAACAAAATTCGCCTTATGGAAGGTTAGAATGAGAACATACCCAATGTCCTTAGGTGTTGATGTTTGGGATGTAGTAGAGACTGGATACATAAAGCCTGTTGTGATAGCTTCCAAGGATGATAAGTTAGAATTTAGATTTAATGCTAAGGGAATGAATGTTATCTTGAATGGACTTGCAGAAGCCGAGTTTGTAAAGGTGATTCATCTTCAAACTGCCAAACAAATGTGGGACAAACTCATTAGCAGTTATGAAGGTAATGAGAAGGTAAAATATGCCAAGCTTCAAACCTACAGAGTATAGTTTGAAAAGCTACAGATGAAATAATATGAAACCATTGGGAAGTATTTTCTAAGAGTTGAAGAACTAGTAAATGCAATGAAATCACTTGGTGAAAAACATTGAGGAACCCTCTTTAGTTCAAAAAATTTTGAGATCTCTGCCAGATAGGTTCAACCCAAAGGTCTCAGCTATAGAAGAACTTAATGATATAAAGGCTTTGGCTTTTGATCAACTTCTAGGAGCATTGACTGCATATGAAATGACGATAGTTACAGATAAACCCACCTCTAGAGAAGCATCATTTAAAGCAGATAAGAATGGAGATTCTGATCCTGATGAAATTGAAGAAAAAATCATGAGAAGACTAAAGAAAGGATCAGGAAAGTACCAAGGTAAGTTTCCCTTCAAATGTTTCAACTATGGTAATATAGGTCATTTTGCAAATAAATGTCCACATAAGAAACATGAGCAGAACTCTAAAGGTGAAGAGAAGTACAAATCCAAAAGATTTGATAGAAAGAAAAGTTTATGTGTAAACAATGATGACTCCTTAGAAGACACCGATAGTGACTCTTCCTATGAAGATAAGGAAAATGAATTCATTCTTATGGCCAAAGAGGATTATGATAATAAAAGAACAGGCAGTGATGATAATGATGAAGAAGTTGTGGTTGATATGGAAGGAGAACTGATCAGTGCACTAGAAGAGATTGACAGACTCATAATTCATAACAGAAAGAAAAAAGAATTGTTGATACGGTTCGAGAAAGACAGTAAAAATCCTGATGAATACTTTTCCCTACTAAAACTGGAATTAGAAGAGGCAAAGAAAATCGAAGACATTCTGAAACAATAGTTATCAAAAAAGAAGGCAAGATGTAAAGATCTGGAAGAAGAAGTAGTGAAAACTAGGAAAGAGTTGGAGAAGTTTCAAGCCTTGTATCATCAGAATCTGTCAAGTATCAAAGCCTCAGAAGGATTAGCCACCATTTTGAATCAGCAAAGGAATCCAAAGTTGAAATTAGGTTTTGGTTATAAAGAGGGATCAAGTAGTGGTCATCCAAGCAACAAAGACTTCATCAAGTTTTTCAAATCTACAACCAATGACGACAACAAACCTGCAAAAACAAAGGAAGATAATCAACCACCCAAGAGGAGTAAAGAAAAAGGTGCCAGAAGTGAATCTGTAGAACAAGGAAATAATACACTCCCTGCTCAAGGAAATCATTAGCATGGAAGAAATCAATTTTCTCAAAGAAGACAACCATTTTCCAGGTACAAATAATTTTTCTATGGATATTTTTTCTACTGTTCTAACTTTGGTCACAAAGCTGTAAATTGTTCCTTAAGACTTAGACATGAGCAATTAATATTTCCAAGGAATAAATATCTTCCACAACAAAGAATGATACAACCAAGTAACAAACCATCACAGATTGCAAATTTCCAAATTAAGTCTAGAGACATGCAACTGAGGAGGTCAAGAAATAATAAATAGTCAATGAGTAGACAACACTGCAACAATAACTTTGACCTATTGAACAATGAGATTGAATGCTATAACTATCACAACTTTGGCCACAAAGCTGAAAACTGCCATATGAAGAAGTCATACACCCAAATCAAGTTCTTGAACAGTTCCATGACCCTGGATAAAATCTTGGAAAGTCAGAGATCACCAAATGTCAAATCCGATATTGGACTCAACAAGGTAGAAATCAGTGCTCCTAAGAAACTTGATACAGGTCCTCCATTTGTAAAAAGGAAAAGCAGATGTGAGAATGTTTGTATTGTTTTCTTCTTGTGATTGAATATGGTCATAAAAAACTTGGATTGTATGCATCATGGAAGAAAAATGAAAGTGCATTAATAGAGATCGATGAGAATCAATGGGGAGATCTAAGGGTTGTTTGAAAAGTATGAGTTGCAATTACGCATTGTGTCAGGAGGACAACAACATCTTCAACAACAACATTTTGTTTTACAAAATGATATACATGACATCCTGTAGAGATAACAAGAGGAAAAACCCTATCAAAGAAAGATAACCTTTTAGGAACAAAGGGGGGAAATAGTCAGAAGTAGAGAGATAACAGTGATAGGGGGAGTCATCTAGTTATGACAAGAAAAGGTTGATGAAAGAGTCCCAGTAAGAGAGGTGAGCAATATTGAGTATTCTATAGAGGATACAGTGGAAGCTAAAGTTGAACAGGTCCAAGAATCAGAAGGAGAAGACTCTGGTTTAGATACAAATATTTTGAAGGCCTCAAATAAGAGATTCCATCCTGTCAGGGGGAGTTTATGTTGGTTTAATATCTGATACCTCCTAAAATACTGTAACAAATCAGGGGGAGCATGTTTTCCTTGACATTGATGTCAAACGGGGAGAAAAGGAGTGGTCCGGACCAGATGCTACAGTTGGAGGTCCAAATAGATTAGCGCAGTCATTCAGGGGTGCCATCAATGCCAAAGGGGGATATTGTTGGCATGTTTATAGGCAGAGTGTGCTTGTCATTGATGGCAAGATCAGAATATGTAGCGATGGAAAAATAGGAACAATGTAAGCTTAGGAGGATTAGCACAGAGTTTCACGCAGTGCATAGGTGTGCACCAGAGAGTGTGCTTGTCATTGATGGCAAGATTAGAGTATGCAGTGATGAAAAAACAGGAACAATGTAAGCTCCGAAGGATTAGCGTAGAGTCGCATGCACTACGTAGTTGTGCACCAGGGATGAGGTTAACTCATTGCTAAAGCTCAAGAGAGATAGCGTACTCAAGATCTTAGACAGATCAAAGCTCTAGGCCTTTGACACTTAGAAATTACTCCAAGTCAGGAGGATGTGTAAACTCAAGAGGAGAAGCGACAGTGGTAATTGGATCCCATTGAGAATTCTCGATGACCATCAGATTTGAATTCAAATAGGTCAAGCATGCAGATGGAGGACAGATCTCGGGTGTTAGATCCGAGCACAGGGTTCGACCATCGTTGGATCTAGGAAAACCTGCATGTTCTTTAAAGTGTTAGGAGAAGCAAGCTTACAAAATCTCGAAATAGGAAAATCAACTAGAGTTTCATATACTGGGAGTTGGAGGAGTCAAGAGTCGAGACTCTTCATCACAGGAATCCCAAAGTGCCGAAATGAGAAACGCTAAAAATCCCAAAACAATCACATCAATAGGAGTTTCGGATACCGGGAGTTGGAGGAGTCAAGAGTCGAGACTCTTCATCAAAGGATTTTGGCGAAAGGTGAAATGCCAAAATCTAGAAACATGCACATCAACCAGAGTTTGGATACTGAGATTTGGAGCAGTCAAGAGTCGAGACTCTTCATCACAAGAGTCCCAAAGTTGTGAAATGCGAAATGCCGAAATCCCAAAATAGGCACATCAACAAAGAGTTTTGCAAACTAGGAAATAACTCCACTGGAGTTTCAGATACCGGGAGTTGGAGGATTCAAGTGTTGATATACTTCTCCACAGGAATGACGAAATATAGGAATGCCAAAATGTGAAATCATGAAAGCACTTTATGGATAAATGCTTGGTCACAATTGTGGGCATGTGAAGGAAGGATCTTACAAGTTGCAAGGCTCCATTTCCTAATCGGGAGTTGGAAGATTCATAGTGACTCGCAACAAATAATGTGAAATTGTGAAATGCAGTTTTGAATAAGGCTGTGATCACCGTCGGTAGTCACATTGTCGAAGAGATGTAGAGAAGAGCTCAAAGAGACAAGCTCCATTTCATAGTTTGGGACTTGGAGAGTCGAGACGACTCATCACAAAATCCCTGAAACGCAAAATGTAAAATGCATGTTCAGAATTGGCCCATGGTCATAACTGATCCGTCAGGATTTTTCGAAATGACTATGGTTGAGTTATTATTTGCATGCATTAATTAACCATTAGGAAACTTTAACGAAAGAGCGAGAAAATCAAATGCATTATACAGCCATTAACATAATTGAAAATCTGAAATGGAATGAAAACAGCAAAACCATAATGCACAAGTTTGATAACGGAGTTCGGCAACTTTGCCTACGTCTCCGGGCCTTTTCTTTGTGAGGGAGGCTTCTTGATTTCTTTTTGAAAGTTTATTAGTACATCTTTACAATTGCCGATTGGCTCCTAGACTGATCTGGTCTTGTTCGCCATGATCTCTAGAATCTTGCGCAACTTACGGCACCTGAAACGGATATACCGAACTCTCAGAAATCGTCCGACAGCATCTCTACCTCAACAGCTCCTCTGCCTCAAACTGGCTTTATCTTGGCCTTGCCTCAGCATCTCTGCTCTGAATGCTCTCCAAATCTGTCTCCTTGGCCTCAAAATGGCCTTGGTTAAATAGTTGGGAAAGTTGGTTGCAATCTCCAACTTCCTCCCAAGAATTAGGCTTTTAAAAAGCCCAATAACTCCCAAAATAGAGTTAATTACATTTAAAATAGTCAAGTGGTTATAAAACCCACTTATAACTATATAATTGGTTTAAAAATGATTTAGCACCTTATTCCTGGGCGTGCGCCCCTCTTGGAACGGTCACATTGACTCCATGTGGCCACGCGCTAGCCCAAAGGGCTAAGCACGGGCCACCCCAAGCTCCCGGTCGCATTAGTTTTAGGGCCCAAAACCGTGGGCTTACATATAACTTACCCCGCGCATTACAAACTTTGGTAACGGTTAGAATAATTGTTGGTTAAACCGCGCATTTCTTTAACGGTTCCATTGTAACCGCGCACCAATCCGTAACCGTGGTCACATTACGCAACAACATAAAACCGGGGTCGGGGCTAAGCCCCGGCCCGACCCCCCAACCTTTATATATACAATGCAAAGTTATATATAACATTTCCCGTATATAAAACAAGTAACATATGCGTGGTCCAACGGTCGTAGGACACACGCAAAGTCGTAGCATGGAGGAGGTCCGGGGTTCGAATCCCCCCGGGCCTAAAATATTTTTTAACATAGCCGTTATTGGCAAAAACCCAGGGTGCCACGTGGCAGCTCGTGATTGGGCCACGTGGCACCTTTTCAACCAACCATAACACGCCACATGTCATTCGCTGATTGGCCCACGTGCCCTGCCACTTGTCAAGTTGTACTTCCACGTCACCTTGCTGAGTCAGCTTTGTCGTACGCCACGTCATCTTCCACGTCATCTTCCGTACGCCCAGTCAGCACTGCCACGTCATTCGCCGTACGCTACTGACGTCATCCCATGCCACGTGTCACCCTTCCAGTGGTGACATGTGTCACCTCGGGATTGGTCCAACCGTACACTAAAAATGCCAAATCTGCCTGACACGTGTCGCCTTTCGGTGCTGCCACGTCTCCTATACGGAACCGCCACGTGTCCTCTTCCGACGCTGCCATGTGTCACTATACGAAACCGCCACATCACTGTACAGACGCCGCCACATCAGCTGTACGGACTGGCACGTGTCTATACGGACTGTACGGACAGGTACAGTCAGCATCCCAAAATTTTTCCTGTTTGGCTCGGCGGACAGAATACGATATCTTCTTCATACGGACTCCGTTTGCGATAAAAATTATACCACCAGAATCAGGAAGACGAGCCGGACGTCATTTTGTTGGTTTCGTCGGATTCCGAGCACTTTCATTTTTGAGCATTTTTCAAGCCCTGATAGGCTTCTGAATCCGATTTCGGATCACACCTCCCAACAATAAGACCTTTTGGTCCCCAAAAGGTTACAGACCACTCGACAAGATCGGGATAGGCCACCCGACTTGC
>ML784493.1:758530-772915 GCA_009831015.1 Picea engelmannii
ATGCATTATACAGCCATTAACATAATTGAAAATCTGAAATGGAATGAAAACAACAAAACCATAATGCACAAGTTTGATAACGGAGTTCGGCAACTTTGCCTACGTCTCCGGGCCTTTTCTCTGTGAGGGAGGCTTCTTGATTTATTTTTGAAAGTTTATTAGTACATATTTACAATTTCCGATTGGCTCCTAGACTGATCTGGTCTTGTTTGCCATGATCTCTAGAATCTTGCGCAACTTACGGCACCTGAAACGGATATACTGAACTCTCAGAAATCGTCCGACAGCATCTCTACCTCAACAGCTCCTCTGCCTCAAACTGGCTTTATCTTGGCCTTGCCTCAGCATCTCTACTCTGAATGCTCTCCAAATCTGTCTCCTTGGCCTCAAAATGGCCTTGGTTAAATAGTTGGGAAAGTTGGTTGCAATCTCCAACTTCCTCCCAAGAATTAGGCTTTTAAAAAGCCCAATAACTCCCAAAATAGAGTTAATTACATTTAAAATAGTCAAGTGGTTATAAAACCCACTTATAACTATATAATTGGTTTAAAAATGATTTAGCACCTTATTCCTGGGCACGCACCCCTCTTGGAACGGTCACATTGACTCCATGTGGCCACGCGCAAGCCCAAAGGGCTAAGCACGGGCCACCCCAAGCTCCTGGTCGCATTAGTTTTAGGGCCCAAAACCGTGGGCTTACATATAACTTACCCCGCGCATTACAAACTTTGGTAATGGTTAGAATAACCGTTGGTTAAACCGCGCATTTCTTTAACGGTTCCATTGTAACCGCGCGCCAATCCGTAACCGTGGTCACATTACGCAACAACATAAAACCGGGGTCGGGGCTAAGCCCCGGCCCGACCCCCCGACCTTTATATATACAATGAAAAGTTATATATAACATTTCCCGTATATAAAACAAGTAACATATGCGTGGTCCAATGGTCGGAGGACACACGCAAAGTCGTAGCATGGAGGAGGTCCGGGGTTCGAATCCCCCCGGGCCTAAAATATTTTTTAACATAGCCGTTATTGGCAAAAACCCAGGGTGCCACATGGCAGCTCGTGATTGGGCCATGTGGCACCTTTTCAACCAACCAGAACACACCATGTGTCATTCGCTGATTGGCCCACATGCCCTGCCACTTGTCAAGCCGTACTGCCACGTCACCTTGCTGAGTCAGCTTTGCCGTACGCCACGTCATCTGCCACGTCATCTTTCGTATGCCCAGTCAACACTGCCACGTCATTTGCCGTACGCTGCTGATGTCATCCCATGCCACGTGTCACCCTTCCAGTGGTGACATGTGTCACCTCGGGATTGGTCCAACCGTACACTAAAAATGCCAAATCTGCCTGACACGTGTCACCTTCCGGTGCTGCCACGTGTCCTGTACAGAACCACCACGTGTCCTCTTCCGACGCTGCCATGTGTCACTGTACAAAACCTCCATGTCACTGTACGGACGCCGCCACGTCATCTGTACGGACTGGCATGTGTCTGTATGGACTGTACGGACAGGTACAGTCAGCATCCCAAAATTTTGCCTGTTTGGCTCGGCGGACAAAATGCGATATCTTCTTCATACGGACTCCGTTTGCGATAAAAATTATACCACCGGAATCAGGAAGACGAGCCGGACGTCATGGTGTTGGTTTCATCGGATTCCGAGCACTTTCATTTTTGAGCATTTTTCAAGCCCTGATAGGCTTCTGAATCCGATTTCGGATCAATAACCTATGGTCACATCAATGAAGGCTCAAGGGAGGAGCTAGCACAAAGATAATCTTCATTTAGGATATCGTGACTTGGAGAGTTGAGATGCCTCACAACAGGAATTCGTGACATGCAAAATCGTGAAATTTTGAAATGCGAAAAACACCTTTTGGTGTAGGTTTCGGATACAGGGAGTTGGAGTGTCAAAACACTTCAAAACTGGAATTGTCGAAATGTCAAAATACCAAAATGCGAAATGGAAAAATCAACACAAGACCTTGTGCTTGTAATCCAATCATGTTGGATACTTGCAAATCTGATCAAAAGGCTATTGTTGCTCTTGACAGTGAATCGATCAGTTACGATTCAGTTAGTAGAACTGAATCATGACTCTTGGACAATTGGCAAATCAATGGCTGATGCATTGTCTTGGAGGTTGACAGTGTAACTTCTAGAAAGGACTGATGATTTCTGCCAGAGGACTGTAAGAGACTTCAGGGTGATCGCTAGAGAAGATGAAGTGTCTCGAGGCATCTTCCAGTGGCATCAAGACTGTTCATAGAGGCTATTGACAGATGTAAGACAGTTGGAGCTTGGAACTGCAACAGAGGGAATGAGTTCGACCGTGATAGAGAAGATGAAGAGTCTCATCTATTGGAGAGGCTAAGGAATCTCGGCATAACATCTAGTGATGATGGATGCATGGGTTAAACTACCAAAAAAGTTGAAGAGTTGCAATGATGATCAGGCAGAGCATTCGATATGGGGAGAGCCTGCAGAAGTAATGTGAATAGGGGATGCAGAAGATGCTCAGAGTGAATAAATACGCAGAATAGAGAAGAGAGGGGGGTTGCTGAAGAGAGGAATTACACATGGGGAAATGGTATGCTGTGGGAAGGAGCTGAAATACACAAAAGAGGCGTAATTCAGAGAATCAAAATAAGATGTAGAGCATAAAGCGCAGCAGAAGAAAAGAACAAAGATGCATAGCTGAGACAGTAAAAGAAGGCTGAGGTGCACTTGTAGAGAAAAGAAGAATATCAGAAAGCGCAAGAAGATGCAGGAAGAGAGAAAATAATATAGGAGAGCAGACCAGTGTAGCAGAATAGTGATGAGACTGGTAAGCCATTGATAAACATTATATTATTGTAATAAGTTTCAGTAGCAAAGATTAATATTTCAGGGTGGTAGGGAGGTGTCAGGGAGGACTATTGTCCTCAGAGGTTCAAGTGGGTTCTTGAACACAAGGAGTTGAAGCTTCCATCTCGTTGCAGCCAGAAAAACTAGGGTGGCAAGGTGGTGCAAGAGAGAACTGTTGTTCTCTGTTTTACAGGTTGGTGCCTGTGTGACTAGAAGTTGGTTCTTCCATCCAGTTGGTGTTGGAACACTTAGGGAGTTGTTTCTTCCTTCTAGTGGGTGCTAGAGAAACCAGGGAGTTGGTGCTTCCTTCAAGTGGGTTCTTGAGAAACCAAGGAGTTGGTTCTTCCTTCTAGTGGGTGCTAGAGAAACCAGAGAGTTGGTACTTCCTTCTAGTGGGTGCTAGAGAAACTAGGGAGTTGGTGCTTCCTTCTAGTGGGTGTTAGAGAAAACAGAGAGTCGGTTCTCTCAGCAAGTTGTAGCTTGAAAAATAGAGGTTGTAGCCTCATTATGAGTTGGTGTTCATAAGTATGATAATGTACATAATGTAAAGATTACTTATCATATAAAGAAGAAGAGGTTTTCACCCTTTATGGGTTTCCTCAGGAAATATTTGTCTCTATGTATCTCATGTGTGTGAATGATGTTGAATTTTCTATTGCTTACTTCCCTGCATTATTGTGATTGTCATTTAGTGCTCTGTAAAGAGTTTAAAATAAGCATAATTGTTTAAGCACAGTAACAAATGATTCATCCCCCCCTCTCAGTTGTACAACAAGATCTCGCCCCCTTTTTACGATATTGTTGGGTTTAGGGTTTATGTAACGGGTATGGGATGTCGGCTCATGGGTCTTACCCATGTTTAGGCCCCTTTTTTAATGTATAAATAAGTATCTAGGTGATGTAAGAATGAGTCAGTTGTAAGCTAGTGAGATAAATGCAATTAGTTGTAAAGGCTCTGTGCATACTGTCTATTGAGAACTTGCAGAGCTAAGTGCAAGTGATTTTAAGAATATTATGTGTTTTGCCAAGATCAGGGAAGGAGGATTTGGTGAGGTGTGCACAGATCTTTTGTCCTATGTGGAGTTGGTTTTGTGGCTCTATGCATGTAAGAAGATTGAAAGAAAATAATAAAGAAGATGAAGAGTTGGTGGATGTAGCCCCATGATGGGGGTGAACCACGTATATCCTGTGTTATTGTACTTTGTGTTATATTGTTCTTATATTTTCTTAGTGCGTTGTTATACTATATAGATCTATGAATGCTTAAGTGATTTATGATGAGAATGAATGTTGGATCTGTTGTAAGGCTATGTGCTTCATCTTGATGAGTACTGGGTTGTTTTTTAATTGGTATTTGAATCTACAATGTGAATAAGGGTAAAATATAATGAATGTCAATTGCTAAGTTCTCTGTTAAGTATTGTGATCACATATTTGTGTCCCAACTAGGTTGTAGACACTTGATTCCTACAACCCCCCTCCCCTCTACCTCGGGTGAGACATAATATGATTTGCAGGTGTTGCCGAAAGGGCCGGTAGTTAGGGTTTTTTTGGTGCGTTGTTGAAATGTTGAATCCTGGGTCTTCCCCTGTGCCAACAAATGGTTCCATTGTTAGGAACTGAAACTGTGATTGTTGGGAACTGATGAAAAGAGAAAGATTTTTTCGTAGATCTATTGTTGTAGTGCACATTACTCTACTTGACTTGTGAAGCTCCATGCCAAGAAGAGAAGTATGATATGAAGAAAAGAGGTAAGATCTTAAAATCTTGGTGCTCTAATAAAGGTAAGGTAAGTGGATTTTTTTTTAGAAACAATGGATCTAAGCATGCTTGATAGATTTCTTCCTAGTCTGAAAATAGGGTGAAACTAGAATAAAGAAGATGTGATATGAATAGATATGATAGAAATGCTGAAAGATATGTTATTCCTATGCATAGAAAGAATTGTTGGACTAACAAGTGGATGCAAGATCCTAGAAATAATTTTTTGAAGGTCTATCACTGTGATCCCAGTGCGCGGTACAGGAAAGGTTGGGGATTGTTTAAGAGAAAGAGAGGATTGACTCTTTGTTATAGTTGCAGAAGACTGGGACATCTTACTAAGGAGTGCCTTCGTAGAGGTCCTATTTTCCTTTGTTGTAAGGCTACTGGACATGAAGTTTTTGATTTCCCTAGAATGATTGCTAAAGCTGAAAATGTGAACATGCGACAAGAAAACCATGAAGAAAGTCAAGAAACTAAGGCTATACTAAAGAGCCAGAAAGAATCTGAGGCTATATTATTGCAGATGAAAGAAACATTGAATGATCATAGAGACATTAGCTTACCAGAGGTTCTAAAAGAGAAAGAGTGCATATAAACAAGAATAGGTGACTTCGACATAGACTGTGTATTGGACACATAAACATAGTGAACATCATGACAGAAATCACTTGGGAAATTTTGGGAAGGCCTGCTATGATTCCTTCATTGGAAGGAATAGGATTGTTTAAAGGGAGATGATAACCCTATGTGGAAGAATTACTCATGTACCTATGAGTGCTCATGGAACATCGACAGAAGAAGAATTCGAGGTCATTAAGTTTATTTATAACAACACCCCTTTTGCACTATTGTTAGGAAATACTTGGATTGAGAGAGATCAAATCTGAAGGAGAGAAGAAGAGGAAGCTATAGAACAAAAAAAATAAAATTAAGAGATTTCATGGCTAAGAGAATAACGCACTTAATATAATAACAAGAGAAAAATTCGAAGCAACTGAGGGCCAGAGACCTGGCTGTCGAATTCGAAAGAACGCAAGAAGGATTAAATAACTTATCCATGCAAGAGAGTAGAGAACCTACTCCAGAAATAGTAAGAGAAGAATTATTATCCTCGAACCTTGTGAAATATCCTCAATAGTGAAAATTTACTATGCTAAGAAAGGATAAGAACAATAATGAAAAGAGGAATCTAGAGACACAGATCATAGGGAAGAAAGAAATAAATCTTAGTAAGAAGAAAGAAAAACTAGAAACATTGCAGGAGGTTCCAAAAAGGAATTCGCAGAAGGAAGGTTTGCAGAACTTGAGCCTCGTCGGAATAGCAGAACAACACCGACTAGCACTTCATCACGATGAAGCAATATGACTATTGGAGGCGTCCTGACCATTAGAACGATGCTCCAGAATGGCTAGAAACACAGTTATTGGCAGAATGTACGCCATTGGATCATTGGGACCATGCCCTAATGGATGGAATTGTATTGATTGAGGCATTCCTGGCCATTGGAGGAGTCTGATACAATTTTGTATATTTATCCAGTTGAGTGTTTCACCAAGGACACTTTCACAAATTGTGATTATCCAAGCCCACAAAGAACCAATTTCTTTTGCACAGTGCTTATTGAGACCTTGCCACACATTCTACTTACTTTGAACGTTTTTCCACCTATCTGAGACATTTGATCACAAGCGTGAATGTCGAGCGACCTTAGCGCAATAGAGAAATCCATTTAAGATATATTAATAGACCTTATGGATGAGAAGGTCATGTCCACAGGAGTACAGGCCTCATCGACGAGAGGATTGCAAGCCTCCCCATTGATTGCACAACAATCTGGGCCATCCCAAACTGCGATAGAGAAACAGAGAAAGCATCATGACTACTTGGAAAATGAGAAGCTCATCCCATCAATCCTACCTGACTATATCCCACCTCTGGCTAGCGCAGTTAGTCATGATAGTGTCCTGAGGGAATTTGACTATACACTGACCACTGTGTACCTCCCAAGGGGATACGCATAGTTGGACTACAATTAGGTAGATTATGATGCTAAAGATCAGTGACTTCAACTTAGGAGACTGTAAGAACTATGGAATGCTCGCACCACATAAGTAATTGACCAAGACAATGGGGAAGAAGTCGAAGATAGTCCCCTAGCCATGGACCATAGACATCGCAAGATCAACCATCCTTAACATGATGAAGATACCACACTTCGGTAGACATCAGGAGGTTAACGCGTGCATTAAAATCCTCCTGTCATGCTACCATGGTGGTTACCTATGGTTGGATCAATGCATCATCGTAGATCTAGTGCTAATCCATCAAATCACTAGATTAAGCATGCAAGGACCCAACCCTTAGGATTTTTACCCAGGGAAGACTGTAGATCGCGCCCTGGCGCAACGCATAAAAGAAACTTACGGTGATGTAGATAAGGGGAAGAGAGGATACAGGGTAGCCTCCATCCAAAATGGCACAGTGTTCCTAGCTTACGTTGATCGCTAGTAATCTCATCAAGAAGAATAAACCAATGTATTTCATGAGTTTCGTCATCTACCTCGTAGGAAAATGCGTTGAAGGGATGCAAATGAACTGGGAGAGCTACCTCATCAACCATTTGGAGCAAGATTTCCGTGAAGCACAAGACCAGGGCTACAAGTTTCATTTTAGTTGGTTGTTGATTCTCTTCCTTCATCGCTTAGGAGATGCATGAAGGAGTGACCTTATCTGAAATTGAGCTGTCTGAACCATTGGCTGTGGAGTTCTCTACGCTCTCGTATTTGAGCAACATGGAAAAACAATGGCAATCCAATGTGGTGTTCCACACATATTATTTACAACTGAAGAGGGACATTGAATCTTTCCCTCCCATGACGTTGAATACCCTACATAGGTTCAGGCCACTTGCAAAGTTTCACACAGATAGGCATTTCATTTACATCACTGTGCATGGGCATGAACACAAGGAAGAGCTCCATTCCTATTACAAACTCACAGTGGAGGACATGGAAGAAATAACCAAGGAATGGCCTGCAGAGTTCCTTGTACTGGTCGAATAGATAGAAATCTCTGACCCCGACCTCATCGAAAAATCTGTAGTCACTCAAGAAGAGTATGATGGACCCAACAACAACAGAAGGAAGAAGAAAGAAGGAGTACAGGAAATGAACAACACATCAAAGGAAACTACACCAGATTCACTAGGAGGAGGAGAAGATGATGAAGTAGACCAGGAAGAGAATGAAGGGGAATAAAACAAACAAGAATAGGGAGAATTGACACCACCTAACGATCCCATCACAGGAGACATCCAGGAAAAGAAATGTTTCCCTAAAGAAACCATCAGCATGGAAGAAATCATGAGAAAATAAACCTCAATTATAGACTATTCTCATGGTGGATGATATTGATCTCATCATCACCATTATATCAGATACCTCAGAGGACATTTTGCAGTGAAGTGAAGCCAAACAGGAGAAAATGGTCGACAGGATCGAGCCAAAGCTCAAAGGGGTACAACAAGCTCTTTATTTGAGCGGCGCAGTGTCTATTGCACCGTTGTCATCAGGGGGCATAGAAGTAGGTGATGAGCCTGCCCAACTTGCATATTCAACAGAGGCATTCCTTCATTGGGTCCAGGAGGAAAAGGAGTAGGCCATAGAGGCATTAAAGAAAGCAAAGGAGGAAGCCTTATAGCAATGGCGGGTTGCACAGCAAGAAAAAGATTACCTCCTGGTGAAGTTTGCAGAGAATAAAGCATAGATATAGAAGGAAAAAGAACAACTTCTCACATAGCAGATGGGAGTCAAGGAGGTAGTCACCAGAGCACTTTTCTCTATGTTGGGCCTCGCACAGACAGATGAAGACACAATGGAGAGTCAAGTGGAGAATATTGCTGAAGCTATTCAACAGCTTCAAGCAAGAGTGGCAGAATTGGAACTGCAAGCAGTGTCAAGCACTCTTGTTTCAGGATAAATCCGTGAGTGTGGACACAAACTGATCTCCCTAGATCCACCTAGATCTAGAACAAAACAGGACAGAATAATACTCTTTCCCTAGATCTAGCCTATTGAATGAACTGAGAGATAAGGATTATGGACATACCTTATGAACGCTTTCCTTAAGTCTCTATTGTTCCAAGATTTTCTCCAATGCTCTTGCACCGTTCAAATCACAACAGTACAAACCAATCGAAGTAAAGGCAGATTAATATATTCAATAGCTAGTCTATACATATGATCAATGAGTTATGTAATAAAGTGACATCATCTTTATGGGAAAGGGACATATTACTGTATTGAATTAATTGAAAGTGAAACTTACAACCTGAGCCTTGATGTCGTAGGTCTCCTTTCGATGGATCCTAGCTCTGACACACACACTTGCTCATGCATGAAGAAAATCAACCACTTTTGATGACCTTTTTGTTATCTCTTGCTGTTGTAGCATCAATCCTCCATACAGTATTGCACTAATTCTCCAATCAATCTCTTGCTAGTTTGCTTCTAACTTGCTTAACCCTTTCCATGAGCAATCTCCTCAATATATAAGAGAAGATAATTTAGTTACTTGGATAGGAAATGATCCCAAGATATCTGGAATGCCAGCACCTGAATAACCATTCGAAGCCAACTCATGTTTCTAGAAGATTCCCTTCTAGAAGGTTCGAGATTTTATATTTTTTCCTTCTTTTGGAACATGTTCGCACCCTGACAGTTAGTTATAGTGCGAACCATTTGCACGCTAGCTTAATGCAGCCTGCAAGAATCAGGCATTCTCGTAGGCAGATATATAGGTGGTCTGCGAACATCCCTTAAAAGCATGATTTCTGGAAGCAGACAAATGTAACTTTTCTCACGAAAGTATTCTTAGTGAAGAGCTTGATTTTCCATCATCATAACATTATCAAAACATCATCAAGATGACCAAAATTGTGGATAACATAATTCCCCCCAAAGTTTGAGAGTGGAATCAATGACAGTCGAAAGACTTTGTAAGTTGCATGAGTGTGTCAAGAACCAAGAGCACATCTAATCAGAGACCTGCAAACATCCAAGCATCAAAAAAATATCATGTATCCCAATTCCTGAGGTAGGCATTCCCATACTCAGATCATAGACTGATGACATCATAAACAAAGGTCATGGCCACTAATCATACACTGTGGATCCATGCAGTCATGATATAGCACAGCCACCTGAATACATTGTGGATCTGTGCGACAAATTTTTAATCAAGGCGACATAGCCACGAAACATACACAGTGGATCTATGTGTCGCAAATTATACATATACTCCATCGCAACCTAGATCACTAAGATAATATCCAGGGTCTTCAATCTCATCGCCTAAAGTACGAATCTAACCATGTGATTACATGTGCCGAAGTCGAACATGGCAGAAACCACTTGATTACTGGTCATTGATGTAACCATTAACAAGTGTGAGGGAAATCACCATTGATGTCAATGACTCCCAAGGTACTACAGTACAATCCATCGACTGTGAATAAATGAGTTGATGTCTAACACTCGACAAAATCTCTCGATCAGGGGTCAATAATGTAAACCCACTGTCGAAAGCGAGGAACTTGCCATTGAGGCATGCAAGCTCCAAGGTACTGAATAATTTCTAAGCCTTGATTCTGAATGATGTGCTGAAGTCGATGGAACAAGACTCGTCACATAAGGGCCTTGATGTATCCCCCATCAATGACATGAAACAATTAATAGAGTTTGAAAGTGAAACAGAGGATGTAGCAATTGAACTGTGGACACAGGGAAGGCCGACACGGAGTGAATGGATAACTGTATATGGCCGACTCAAATAGAGGCTTCAGACGGACTTCTCTTGAACATATGAACGACACGACCAATGATTTGGAAACATTGACTCAAATACGACACATGAAAAGACCTTGTTATCGAATCGAATAAGAGACAAATGGATTACCCAAACCTGCTTCAGATGATGAATAGGGAGTGTCATGTTCAAGAGCGACACTTACTGCCAATTAATATAAAGATGAAACATATCCCTTTCCCAAATTTTCCCCCACCATTTCAGGCAAGTACCTCTTTATTTTTACGCAAGATTGAAGAGGATCACATATGCTTTTTTATATAAGCTCATCCTTCGGATGAGTCCCTCAGAGTATTTTTAACGAACCCTAGGAAGGAGTGGTTCGATCCCATTACGGGTTTGTCAATGTTTGTTTAACGAGTCCAGAGATAGTAAACTCGAAGGTTTTTTCAAGATTATAGAGTTTGGAAAAACACTTAAAAGAGAACTCTCTCAGTTCATTTTTCGTACAGTGGTCCAACGAGACCAAAAAAGGGTTAAACTATCACTCGAAGGACGCATACTTCAAACACTTTGACGAGCATGAAAATAGAAAGATCGCTCGACAATCTTTTCATGTTTAGAGAGTCTGAAAAGAACTTAAAGGTAACTCCAGGGGGGTTCCTTTTTCGTGTAACCACAACGAGCCCGGAAAAGAGATAAAACAACACTCAATCACGTTCTTATATTTTTGACAAGCACAAGAACGGATAAAAAGCGCTCGAGGTTTTATATCAAAACCATAGAAAACAACCAAAAATATACCACACCAAAAAACATCGTCCATAACCCTCCATGTTTCATACCTGCAATTCACTTCACTCATTTCCTCATTAGCAATTAGGGTTAAATAATGAATAAATATAAAAAATCCACTTTTGACATAGTAAAAAAGTAATTAAAACAAACCCATAACACATTTTACCATATCATTTTACCCTTTTACCATTTGAGTGCAAAAACATCCATTTTACCTTCTACCTTCATCGTCGATTTTCGGGAGCTTTGGGCCATCATTCCTCGAGCCGTCTGCGGTGTTTTGGTAAGCTCTCCATTCTTTATCTTTTCATGGTTCAAATTCATGATTTCATTGGTTAAATTTCAAGTTTTGAGTCAATTTTTGAAACCCTATGCGTGTAGAGGGATTCTCGCAGGCTGCCCATACGGGACCTGCGAGAATGTCTCATTCTCGCAGGTGGGCCTAAGGCATCATGCAAGAAGTTCGCACTGTATGCCATAGGTCACTTGCGAACAATGCAAAGTTCAAAAAATTTTGTAATGTTTAGCCAATAAAAAAGGTTTATTTCATGAAAGAGAGTTTTAACCATCTTCATATGTTTCCCATGTAGGTTTATAACTATCATAATGGTGCTCGAATGGAGAGAACGGGAACATGAGGAAGATAATATAAATGTCAAAAATCACCCTCAAACCATTGTTTCCTTAAGAAATTGCGGTCTCCTGAAATATTTCCGCATCCCGGGCATGAGAGCCCAAGTTCAATTGCTAGAGTACTTAATCCGAATGTGGGACCCGGATCAACAAGTCTTCATCGTGGGAGCTCATAACTTGACTATAGACATCAAGGACATCTATTTCTTGACTTGGTTATCTAGACGAGGGTCCTATGTCAGTTTGACCGATAGCCGAAGGGGTGGTTTAAAAATGAGTGAGTATTGTCGGCAGTACTGCGTGCCTGAGGCTGAACGACAAAAAGGGAAAGTGGCCATTTGGGGAGTGACTGATATAATTCTCCGTACCATTCTCTTTACTATTGCTCGGATGGCAGGAAGTGCTGCCCCACATATGGCTCTACAGAGCTATTTTCAGTATGCCATCGAGTGTACTGAGCCCTGGGTATTCAACTGAGCTGATGCAGTTTTACGCAGTCTTAAAAAACAACTGACCAAATGCAGGCGTGGAGATCTAAAACAGTTCGGGTATGGATCTCTGTTAGTGTCCTTCTTCTATGAGAGGGTCCCGGTGTTTAGGCTTCAGGCTGAGTGGCACTTTTCGGGTCCCAGGGACCCAAGGATGTTACGATGGTGCCGACTCATGGCCAGACATGTGGCAGGATCGATTGTCAGGTATGACGATATGTTCTTCGACTGGCTTCAAGGCCAAGTGCTGATGGTAGAAGATTATGCATACGCTGGCTTAGATTTCCATGGTGATCCTGACCTTGCACTGCCTGAGGATGCACAGTGGGGAGACCTCGGTAAGAAGTACACCAATTTTAATTTTTTAAATGTTTTTTGTATTTTTAACATATTTAAATGTTTTTTGTTTTATAGATTTATCCAAAGACTAACACCAAAAAATTGTTGACAATAGAGACATCGGAGCATATCGACCTGCTGGTAGTTCTCCTGTTCAGCGTCGAGGAGAGGCAGCAGTAGCAGTTCCATAGTACACCGAGGACTATCTGACAGTGGAGCAGAACTTAGAAGGCCTTATGGCAGATGTTCCAGATATGGCTCTGGAAGAGATTCCTAGACGCGATCAGCGTCACATCGTGGGAGTCTCTGCATCTATGGGTCGCTTTCTCCACAGAGTTGCTAGGACATTAGTCTGTTATCGTGAACGTCATCCGTGACGTCCTGATGTAGAAGCCATGATCTTTAATTTTTGATATTTTGGTCTTCGGACAACCATTTTGTAAAAAAAAACTTTGATCGTTATATATATATATATACACGGCTTCTACCTGCTTACTTTACATGTGTACAATTTAATGTGTTTGATTTATAAATGATTTAAATGCCTGTCCAATACATAATTAGCTAAAGCATCTGTCAATGTATTAAGACATATAGGAATGTGTTGATATTCAATGTGATCAAAATGTTATTCCAAGAGGCGAATCCACAAATATACCCTCAATAAAGTAGGACTTCAGATAGAATATACATTACTGAGCTATAGTACTACCAGCTGCGAGTCAAGTCGAACAACCAAATGACAAATTCCAAGAGAGATAACATCAACCAGTAATTCCATAACGGCGCTATACTCTGCGATGTTGTTGGTTGCTCGGCCAAGGCATACACCTCGTAAAGATATAAGCTCGTTTGTTGGGGCATAGATTTCCCAGGCAGCTGAAGCTAGGTTTCGAGTACTACGGCTAGCACTGTTGGCGAAGCCAATATAAGGTAGCGAATACTCCGACATCTAGAAATCAAACACAACGTCACGTAAGGGCAGAGACCAGATAACGTCAAAAGAAAAACTAAAGTAACACACACACACAGTATGATACATAAAATACAAATACTAATGCACAAATGACTCATGCATAGTACTTCTTTAAGTACAACCCACTCCTGGGTTCACTCAAAGGTACACCATCATAATCCACTAGCTCATACGCTCCTTTTTCCAAAACTTTGCTAACAATGTAAGGCCCACGCCACATAGGTTCGAATTTCCCATCTCCTAAGACATCTTTATCTTGTTCATACAGAAGAACAAGATCTCCTTCAGAGAAGACACGAGGTTTGACATGATTGTCATACTGTGCCTTAACACGTTTCTTCTGGGCTTCTATTACAAGAGTAGCATCACGACGAGTCTCGTCTAATCGCATCAAATACAACAGATGTTCCTCTTCGACAGAAGTGTTAGGTAAGATATCTACAGCTAGCTTCAAAGAAAGTATTTCACATTCTATTGGTAGAATGGCTTCCATGCCATAAACTAATCGAAAAGGCGTGCATCCCGTAGAAGACTTAACAGATGTCTGATACGCCCACAATGCCGAAAATAACATTGTGTGCCAGCTACTTTTATGGATTCCTATCATCCGTCGAATCATAGTTATGAGAACCTTATTGATGGCTTCGACCTGGCCATTAGCCTGTGGATAATAGGGTGTTGAGCTATCATGACGAAGGCCCAACTTCTCTGTAAGTTCAGA
>ML784493.1:772965-871291 GCA_009831015.1 Picea engelmannii
CAGTATTGTCAAATGTTGGCATCGCCTCGGCCCACTTAGTAAAATAATCAACAGCTACAATAATATAAGCATGCCCTCGGCCGAGTGAGGGTGACATGTCATGAAATCAATGCCCCATTTAGCAAAAGGACCTACTGAGACTACAGGATGAAGGGGAGAAGGATGCGATCGAATCTTCTGATTATAAGTTTGGCAGGCATGACACTTCTCAACAGCAGTGATGCAGTCATTGAATAAGGAAGGCCAAAAGTAACCTACACTTAAGATCTTCTGGGCAGTAGCATACCCAGACATATGACCGCCACATGCTCCTGAATGGCAGTCATTCAAAGCTTTCTCAGCTTCTTCAAAATTCAAACAACTCCGAAAGACAGAGTCAATGCCTCGACGGTAAAGAGTATCACCAAGGATAATATAATGACGTGCTTGATAACGGACGTGACGTCATTCATTACTGGACAAAGCAGGCCAGAAAGTTTGAGTTTGGAGATATATAATGATATCTCCATACCAAATATCGTTGGTACTGATAAGGAAAAGTGATTCATCCGGTAACGAATCATCTTCTACATTTTTCATGGTAGAGTGGGGAAAATCACAAATTAACTCAGCAAAAACTAAGGATTTCTTCGACGTGGTGCGATCGAATTCCAAATCGAATTCTTGGAGAATAACAATCCACTTGGAGTACTTGCCCCCCAACAATTGACGTGTCAATATATGTTGCATGGGGTTACAATGTGAAATCACTGTAGTCTTCCTGGAGAGAATATAATGACGAAAACGTTGAACTGCTTGAACAACAGCCAAAGCCAGCTTCTCAACATGTTGATACTTGATTTCCATTGATGATAGACTTCTACTCAAGTAATAGATAACATGTTCATCGTGGTTATCATCCTCCTGAATAAGGACCATACCGATTGTATACTCATAAGCAGCTAGATAAAGAAAGTAATCTCGACTATAATCCAGAGGGAAAAGAAGAGGAGCTTTCGTGAGGGACAACTTTAAAGCTTCAAAGGTGTTGTTAGCAACCTTATCCCAGACAAACTCTGAAACTTTCTTTAGAAGACGTGTAAAAACCCGAGTAATCTCAGCGTAATTCGGGATGAAGCAACGAATAAAGTTTTCTTTCCCCTGCAAACTTTGTAACTAGCGCAGTGACGAAGGAGGAGGGAGATTAAGAATCGCCTCAACCTTAATAGGATCTACCTGGATCCCTTGACGTGAAACAATGAAACCGAGGAGACGGTCGGGCTCGACGCAAAATACACATTTATGAGGGTTTAGACGAATGCGATAGAATCGACAACGAATGAAAATTTCTCAGAGATGATTAGGGTGATCGACTCAGCGTAAGGAATGAGTTGGAAACTAGTCCAAATAAGGTTGAACGATATGCTTTATATCATGAAACACATAAGACATAGCACGCTGAAATGTAAGACCTGCGTTCTTAAGACCGAAGGGAAGTTTTCTATAGGCGAAGGTACCCCAAGGACAAATAAAAGAAGTTTTATGTTGGTCCTCAGGAGCGATGTTGATCTGATTATAGCCGGAAAATCCATCCATGAGGGAAAAGATTTCACTACCGGCACAGTCATCGACGATCTGGTCGACGAAAGGGGTTGGAAAGTTTTCCTTTGGATAGGCTTTGTTGATATCCTGATAATCAACACAAACACGTATACTACCACCTTTCTTGTCAATTGGTACGGGGTTGGAAACCCATTCTGCCAGAGCCACGGGATAAATAAAATCGGCTTTGAGAAGTTTTTCAACTTCGAGCTTGATGGCTGTGGATTTACGTGGATGGACAGGACGGAGGCGCTGCCGTACTGGTTTAAATCCAGGGTACGTTTTTATCTCATGCACAACGATAGACGGGTCGATACCTGGCATCTCTTCGTAACTCCAGGCAAAAATATCACGAAATTCCTTGAACAAATAGGTATAGGTGACAATTTCCTCTGGAGTACATGAAGCTCCAATATGAACATTTTCAACTATCCCAGGTTTAACTAAAATATCAATGGGTATCGTGGGAGAAATATTACTGAGGTTCCCTTCCGCAAACACATCATGTGTAGATCCAAGAACAGTCGATATGACAACAACGATCAACGGAGTTGAAATCCGCTGGTAATTCTCGAGAGTATGTTGTTCCAGAAACAGGATGGAACGATGATGCCCATCGTACCAAGGTGTGTCAGCCATGACGGACATAATAATCTCACCAGTGGGAAAGATGACATGGAAAGGATCGGGAGACAACTCATCAAGAGAAGGTGAAGAAGGTGTTGTCGATTGAATCGCATGATAAGTAGACTCAACCAGACTTAATGGCATGACGTCGTCAAAGCGAGCATGATCTTCGGGATTAGGGACTATACAAGGGTCAAAAGACACTGGATGTTCATAAGGAATGGCAAAGATCATATTAATCGAAGCAATGGACGGGCGTAAAATATCGGGTGGTGGTGGTATGGGAAAAGTACCCATTAACGAAGAGTCTTTCAAGAGACCGACTCCAACATTCTCATAACCCGGTGGGGTTTTAGCTATAAACGACACATTTCCAGTGCGAGTATCAGAATTAAAGAAGGCAAGTTGATCAACTCTAACCACTTTTCCCTGGTGAGGAAATCGTAAGACCCGAAAAAGTGTTGACACAACAACACGCATGGAATCTACCCAGCTACGACCAAGAAGAAGATTATAATCTAAGGGAGCATCGAAAACTTCCACTTCGACTTGGACGGTCTTACGTTCTAGAGAGATAGGAAATGAGGAAAGAACGCCATAAGGCTTAAAACCCGAGCCATTGAAGGCTTTTAGAGTATTTTGTGATTCCATTAATGGAGGAGAGCCAATGGCTTTCCAACAAGTAAGAGACATTACACATGTAGAGGCCCCCTCATCAACGACTATCTGACAAATGTTATTGTCGGCGACAATAACTTGTATCTGAAAAGAAAGCTGAGGGGGAAACCTTGGAACATGGTCTTCCAAGTCAAAGACTATCAAATTCGAATCTGTAGGATCAATTCCACCTATAGCTTTCAACAGAGCCCTTCTTTACGCAGAACAAGACTGAAGGACTTCAAGGGCAGACATCGCTGAAGGTGCTTGGGCTAGATCTTCTACAATGCTATAGTTCTGGGCCGCACGAGTATGAGGATTGAATGTCGATTTATTAACGACATCCTTTGGGGGTCGTAGGACTGTATCAAGGCTCGGTATTTCGAGATGAAGAGGACCGTTCGTAGGTGGATTTGGCGGAGAGAGTTGTACCAAATCAGGAGGTAAATCATCAACCTTCTCCTTAGATGGAGAATAGTCTTTGGCTCTAGTTGCGATGGCAACGTCATTGTTCTTAGAATCACCGGTGCACATCAAAACATATGATGTGGTAGAAGTAGATGGTTGGTCATGAATGACCAAGGAGGCCTGTTGCTGAGACGGGAAGGGTTGGGACAAGACTGCCGGTGCAGAGGTTTTGGGTGTTCCTTGAAGGAACTTGTTAACTTCGACACGTCTAGGACAATCCTTCATGTAGTGATCGTCACTACAGATAAGGCAAGGGTAGCGTGGTTTGCGCTTATCCCGATCATCAACAGGAGGGGTTTTGGTTTGTTCATTCTGATTATTATTTTTACTCTCCTTATTCTTGCCTCTCCCTTTCTTTGATTTATTTTTTCCGGTCGGTGTGGATTGAACAATGTTCACTTCAGAGGTTTTACCAGTGGGAGGATCAGGAGACGGAGCATTCTGAACATTAGAAGAATTGGATTTAGGGGTTGTAGTTGAAACAGAATGTGAGTGGGTATGAGTGGAACCAATCACACCGTCAGCTGCATGCGAAGCAGCTGGAGTAGTTGAAGCGCTGGAAGTACCAGGACGGGGTAGGTCAGGTAGAAAATCGTACAATGTTCCCATTTGCGAATAAACGAGATCAAGATATTGGGCACGACTTATAGCCTGCTCTTCTGTAACAATGCCACCCATGGCGATTTTCTTACCAATCTCATTCACAAAGGATTTCATGAACCATTCTGCCAGTAACTGATCAGGGAGCTCAAGTTTGATGAGACGTCGTCGTTGTCTCCACTCATGTATATGATCCGAGATATGAGTGCCTTGAGATTGTTTAAAAGAAGTTAAAATATCAGTCCCAGTATCATAACGGATCGGTAACTGGTAATGTGTAAGAAAAGCCATAGCCAGTGTATTAAAATCGGAGAAGAAACCTCATGGCAATTCAATGTACCACTTCACAGCGGAACCAGTAAGAGTTCTTTGAAAAAGACGTAGACGAATGGAGTCATCCATCAGTGAGTCGGACGAACACCATAAATGGAAATTCATGACATGATTATTTGGGTCCTCTCCCGGCTTGCCATCGAATTTCGGAATGTCCGATGGAAGTTTAGCAGGGATAGAAGGCCATTGAGGAGAGTGACGAATAGGATCATTTAGAATCCTAGACAAATCTGGCAAATCCAAAGTAGCAAGGAAAGGCAACTGTCGGTTTACTTGCGGGTACCGGTGGATTTGGGGTGGAAGCCCCGTCGACAAACCAATAGGAGTGTAAGCAGACTTTCCATAGAGGGAAGCCCCAGGTTGATTCGGTGATGGGTGGATAGGGTAGTAACCCCAAGTATTATGACCTTGAGTTTGAGAAGGGACCTGGGGCTGAGTAGTCTGACCCGAACCCCAAATAGGATTAGTTACCCCGGGATAAGGTTGGCCAACGGTAGGGACATCTTGTTGCCCCCCATCATTCTGAGGAAAGTTCTGTAGAAGTTGAGTCCAATACTGGGCCAATTCAGGGGGTATATTTTGTCCAAAAGGGGAGGTTGGTCCCCCTACTGTAGGTATAGTTCCACCCAGAAGTTGAGTGCCAGCCGTAGGTTGTGTAGTAACTGTGTTGTATCCGGGAAAAGGAAAAGGAACTGTACCACCCTGTCCACCGACAGGAATATGAGGGTTTGGTGCAACGGTTGGGATAGTACCACTAGGAATAGGATTACCAGAAGGAAACTGAGGGAGTGTCGGAATGAAACCGGGAATAGGATGCCCAGGAAAAGGAGGACCACCTGGCGAACCGGCTGGGGTTTGCGGAGGTGTTGGATTGGCAAAATTCAACAATGCATTCAGCACGTGGTAACCGGGTGGTAATGTTGGAATGACATTAGGAATTCGCTGGGTATTGATAGGAGTAAGGGTAGTTGTAGTAATTCCGGTTTGGACACTCGTAGTGTTCGCAAGATGGGCCATCTCGGGAGGAAGAATAAAATGATAAGTAGTAGTCTCGGGTGTAGCCTCTGTCTCAGAAGTCACGGGAGGGTTGATTGCGTAGACAGGGGGTGACTTCGTACCAAAAAGAACTCGACGGAGATTACCTGACCAAAAAGGATCTTGGCCTACTACACAGTGAGAAGGTCCAACAGTTGATTCAGAAGATGTGACAGTGGTTTCTTCAGAAGGATTTACTCGTTCAACAGGTCGTTCACCATGATGAACGTGATAGTCCTCTATAGTGTTGGTAACTCGAAATTCTTCTAGAGAATTAGTTCGTTCGACTTGTGTGAGTGGTGTGGTGGCAACTGGAACGTCACTAGTTTCCCCTTGTGGTGAAGTAAACACAAGGACTTCAGTCTGATGGGGTGAACCCTCAGGGGTTGCGGTATGCAAGGGTTGTGAAGCTTCCGGATGTTCCGGGGATAAACCTTGCATCCTATGTGAACATCGTGGGGGATCAATTGTAAATAAGTGACAAGTTCCGCTAGAAAAATCCTAAGTCCAACTTCGAGAAATCAACAACATTCACTAGTAAACAAAAATCTAGGAAGCAATCACCAAGCAAACAATACCTTCTAATTTCGAAGTCACTAGTTGGTGATGAAATCCAACATCGCAACAACAAGACGAGAAGGGGTGGGGCTAAGGTGGAAAAGTTACGTTGACGACCTGCTTAACAGACTTATGCCCTGGTGCAAGCTCCCACACATAATTGTGGGTATACCCTCCAAGGATCTCGAGTGAGTTTGATCAACGTCGATTTCAGGTACCATGAAGACTTTCCCCTCCACAGTCACCTTGGGTAAGAACCTAGAGAGATAGGCCACTAAAGTCACCACAAACAATAGTATATCCTGGGGGAACAGTCGTCAGTCCGATCCACATGCAAGGGCAGGGTATCAAGCCCGAAACCAACTCAAAGGCTTCCACTCATAATTGTGGGTATACCTCGGAGTGATCCTCGTAATACGTGCAATCTCTACACCGATGTCAACAAAGTAGGGGTAGTAACTCTGCCAACACCAATGCGACCTAGTGCTTAACCCTTGTGTTAGAAGGGCGTCCCAGGACAATATGTTGCCAATGGAATTTAACACTCCCTAACTCAAGATTCTATTGTGTATTTTTGAGCTTTTGGAGAGTGTATCTCTCTTCCTACTCCAAAGCACTAGCCTAGCTAAATGTTGGTGTAAAAGAGCCCTAGAAAAGAGTTACTAGATCATTTTTAATATTACGCAATGTTTTTAAAAAATATTGTTTACTCAGAGGTAATGGAAGTGAAACTCATGATGTATGACTCTGACCCAAATAATGCAAGGATAATGATGAAATATAATTCTTTTCATTCCATGAATCCTAGTTATGGGAGAGAGAAGAATTTTTCCCAAATCAACTCTTTACTACAATGCAAATGCAATGCACAATTTCCTTTCAGATGCCAATACAAGTAATGAACAATGTCTATATGTCTTTTTCAATACTTCAATAAACTCTAAAAGTTGATTTTCCAATGTTTTTGAAAAGGCAAAAACAATATCCTGAAAGAAAACTAGTTGTTCACTTTCCAAGAAGAACTCTGATCAATGAGAAAAGAAAATCAAACCATAAAGACTTAAACAAAAACAACCCAACCAAAACTTTCAATGAAAGTAAAAAACAAAAAGCAAACCAATGAGGCTTCTCAATGCTAACGAAAAGTGTTCTTTCGAAACACCAAGAGAGTGAGAAACACAAAGTACTTAACTCTCTACCAATCATTGGTTATTAGCCAATCAGACACACCCAACTTCAGAAGTCAGAGAGAAAGAAAATGCCAAACAGAGCCAAGAAACAAAAGTCAAGCTACCAAGGGAAAGAAAGACCTAGAAACCCTAAATTTGTTCAAGCAAGAAAACTACAACAAGAGATGTATAAGTCAATGACCCAATAAGCCAAAAAGACACAAATCAACTATTCTGAGCAATTGAAAAAGTCAAAACTTGATTTCAAAAATTTCAAAAATCTTGCTCGCGGGCAAGCAGTATAACACAGTGTGAGAAGATAGTGTTCCCGCAGGCCACTTTGAAGCAAAGTGTGGGGTGTTCGCACTGGACCCTATATGCAGGGTGTGAACTTGACTGGTTCTCACAGGCTGTCAATGGACACAGTGCGAGAATCCCTGAAGATAATAAAATTTTTGAAAATGCAAGCAAAATTCAAGCTGGCTTATAGACCCAGAAGGTCTCTCAGGATATCCTGAGGACTCAGACATTGACAAAATAGGAGGAAAAAACAAATAGAGAAAATGGCCACAGGAAATTTAAAAACCATAAATAAAAAGGGAATAGGTCCCCAGTGGAGTCGCCAATTTTTTTTCAGGATAAATCCGTGAGTGCGGACACAAACCGATCTCCCTAGATCCACCTGGATCTAGAACAAAACAGGATAGAATAATACTCTTTCCCTAGATCTAGCCTATTGAATGAACTAAGAGATAAGGATTATGGACATACCTTATGAACGCTTTCCTTAAGTCTCTGTTGTTCCAATCTTTTCTCCAATGCTCTTGCACCATTCAAATCACAACAGTACAAGCCAATCAAAGTAAAGGCAGATTAATATATTCAATAGCTAGTCTATACATATGATCAAGGAGTTATGTAATAAAGTGACATCATCTTTATGGGAAAGGGACATATTACTGTATTGAATTAATTGAAAGTGAAACTTACAACCCGAGCCTTGATGTCGTAGGTCTCCTTTCGATGGCTCCTAGCTCTGACACACACACTTGCTCATGCATGAAGAAAATCAACCACTTTTGATGACCTTGATGTTATCTCTTACTGTTGTAGCATCAATCCTCCATACAGTCTTGCACTAATTCTCCAATCAATCTCTTGCTAGTTTGCTTCTAACTTTCTTAACCCTTTACATGAGCAATCTCCTCAATATATAGGAGAAGATAATTTAGTTACTTGGATAGGAAATGATCCCAAGATATCTGGAATGCCAGCACCTGAATAACCATTCGAAGCCAACTCATGTTTCTAGAAGATTCCCTTCTAGAAGGTTCGAGATTTTATCTTTTTTCCTTCTTTTGGAACATGTTTGCACCCTGACAGTTAGTTACAGTGAGAACCATTTCCACCCTAGCTTAATGCAGCCTACGAGAATCAGGCATTCTCGCATGTAGATATATAGGTGGTCTGTGAACATCCCTTAAAAGCATGATTTCTGGAAGCAGACAAATGTAACTTTTCTCAGGAAAGTATTCTTAGTGAAGAGCTTGATTTTCCATCATCATAACATTATCACAACATCATCACGATGACCAAAATTGTGGATAACAACTCTGCAAGAAGTGCACGACCAGAGAGAAGAAACTGCTAGGAGAACAGTGAAAAGAATCAAGGCATTGGCCTCGAAATTCAAGAAATTAAGCAAACGAAGTGCGTAGAGTTATGAGGGCCTTGCAAAGGACCCATAACTAAGGACATTGGAGTCACAACTCCAGGAAGACAAGAAAAAAGTAGCGATAATACATGCACAGTTGAAGTTACTGTCAGTGGTTGAGAAGATGAAAAGGTTACAGGAACAACGTGCAATTTAGCAGCAGGTCCATGCCATCCAGAGTAAAGTCATGGAAGTGAGCCAGAGACTTCAGCTAGTACAAGATGAAGATTGCACACTTTTTGAGGAGATAGAGGGACAAGGTGCACAACTAGAATAAGTGGTCACCTCAGTGGAAAAACACTTGGAAGGACTTGTCACTGAGAAGGTCATTTAGGACTTTGTTGAGCAGGAGGCTCTGGCGAAGCAACAATTTGAGGCAGCTCGAGCCAAGTTCGAGGCCTTCAAAGTAGAGTTGCCTAGATCAGAGTGACTTGGGAGGAATCACAGGTGAGTGTTGGGGGCCTGTTGGGCCTCGACCAAGTCTTGGAGAACCTTGGTCATGTTTGACCACTTTTTGGACTTCGACAGGCTAGTCGAAGAAGGATCTCCTAGGCGAAGTGAAGATCGCATGATCTCGCCCCATTTTTATGGTATTTTTGGGTTTAAGGTTTATGTAACATGTATGGGATGTTGACCCATGGGTCTTACCCATGTTTAGGCCCCTTTTGTAATATATAAATAAGTAGCTAGGAAATGTAAGAAGGAGTCAGTTGTTAGCTAGTGAGCTAAGTGTGATTAGTTTTAAAGGCTTTGTGCATACTGTGTGTTGAGAACTTGCAAAGCTAAGTGAAAGTGATGGTAAGAAGGCTTTGTGATGTGCCAATCTCGGGGAAGGAAGATCTGGCGAGGTGTGCGTAGATCTCTTGTCCTATGCGGAGTTGGTTTTGTGGCTCTGTGCATGTAAGAATATTGAAAGAAGATAATAAAGAAGACGAAGAGTTGGTGGACATAGCCCCATGTTGGGGGTGAACCACGTATATCCTATGTTATTGTTCTTTGTGATATATTGTTCTTGTATTTTCTTAGTGCACTATTATAATAGAGAGATGTATGAATGCTTAAGTTCTTTATGATGAGAATGAATGTTGGATCTATTGTAAGGCTATGTGCTTGATGATTAGATGTTCTTGATATCGATGAATATTGAGTTGTTATGTAATTGGTATTTGAATCTGTGATGTGAATAAGGTTAAAATCTAATGAATGTTAACTTATAAGTGCTCTATTAAGTATTTTGATCACATATCTGTGTCCCATCTAGGTTGTATAGACTTGATTGCTACAACCCCCCTACCTCTACCTCGGGTGAGACTTCATCTTCTTTGCAGGTGTTGCCGAAAGGGTCGGTATTTAGGGTTTTTTTGGTGCATTGTTGAAGCGTTGAACCCTAGGTCTGCCCCTGTGCCAACACCCATCTTCCAACATCCTATATATTTCTTCTTTCACTTTATTCTTACATATTGGGTTCAATATGTATGGTATTTGATTCATTGGATTCACATATAGATTCAGAGGAATCCTTATTTCCCCTATCTCCCCATCAATCCCTTTCATTTATGAAAATGTAGTCAGGAATGGTCGTGGTATTAACATAATAAATTAACAATATTCTTGACAGTTTGTTCATTCCAATAGTCTCGAATGTTTGTAAACTTGGGGTTATCCTTCATACCAGTGTTCACCTTGTTCATTTTCAACGATTTTGCATACTCGAAAATTCAAGCTTGGTACCCTCTACTACATGCTCTCCTTTAGTTTATGGTATTTGCAAATTTTTCATATCTTCGTCATCTTGGTCTTCTCCAACAATGTTATAGCATTCCGAAAACTCTTTAACAATTGTAGAATATTTATGCACACTACATAAGGGAACTAGTCTCATCGAGTGTTATGATGTAAAGATATTATTCTTAATAATATGAAGGGTTGTGTCTACCGAAGGAGCATCATATTTAAACTTGAAAGTTATCTTGAAATTGTAAGTCAAATCTTCCTAGTTTGTTGTTCCTCTGTGTACTTCTAGTTTTATATACTAGTTCTTCGAGATCACATCTAGAGTGTGTACAAAAAAGTGCATCCATTCCTTCTTAGGTACTGAGATTCATGTTGCAGTGCATTGTGAAAGATGATCTGTAGGACAACTCAATCCAGTATACTTATATGCAGTATATTCAGTTTTTGTTCCAAATCTGACCTGTAATAGCCTTCCGCATTATTTCCAATGATCTATTATATCCTTATGCACAACCCACCACCTTGTAGGAGTCACTTTCAGTGTGATATCTAAATATATCAATATTTGTTGTTCTGATATCTGCAAGTCAAATTGTTTTCCAAAAGAATCTCTATTTGTTAGTCCATCATATCAAAGTACCACATACCTCATCTTGAATCCAACACAATGTGAAGGTAATGCAAGCACATATCCTTGTCCAATCAATTCCAAATAAAGTTGGATAAGGTGTACTACCATACTCTATCTTGATTAATTCAAAATTTTTTGTGTTTCACACTCCATCATTGTTAACATTCACCACTATTAGTCTTCCAATTAGAACAATCTTGTGCTAATTTTCTAGCCTCAACTGAATTGGTGACCAGATAAACTTTGGTTTTCCCATCATTTCCCATGTCTTCTTAGGAATGAAGTTCATATTAGATCCTATATCCAAGATTATATTATTCATATCATAGTCTTCTACCTACACATTAATTCAGAATTCCCTATTTATCCTTTTCTTGCACTGTACCTGATTAACTACTCACTTTGTAGTAGGTGCTTCTTTATCTTACATGCACTGGTCGATCATCCCATGTAGTGAATTCAATGCAATTTCATCATTCTTTAGTTCTAAGAAATTTTTGAGCGTACTTACCTTCTCAAGTGGCCTTTCTGTGATCAAGTGGTCATAGGATGGAGGCATGTCATACACAAGTTGCAAAGTTAATTCTCCCCATTATGTTCCTAGCAGTTCCTTCCTTTCTTTATTATACGTGTATTTCTCCTTTCGAGGATCAAACGTTGGAGGAGGTTTTGTTTCTTTCCTGACCACTGGCTAGTACGAATTCCTTGTTCTATCGCATCAACCCATGTTCTTTCTCCTTCGCACGTAAATTCTACTACTCTTGGTCGATCATCACAATCTTGTACTGTTATCATCTGAGCATTTTGGTTCCTCATTTCCTGCCACATCATGATCACCTATGGACATTCTTCCATCGCATGATCCAGTTGTCTAAAGTATGTGCATGTTGTACAAGGATTGGGAAAATCGCATGTCAAATGCCCAGACTGGTTATAGTTATAACAGATAATTTATCCTCTTCCTCTACTGAATCCTCTTGTTCCACAACCTCAGAATCCTCCTCTTCCTCCTTAATTTTATCCCCTCGAAGTATTATATTATTTTACTCCTCCATATGATCCTTCTTCCCCTTGAACTATGTATGTATCTGTGGTGCATTCTCTCATTAGATCAAGTGCCCGACAATCCTTTTCACAATTTCCCACAGACTTACAAAAATTACAAAATAAGTTCCTGGTAGTTCTTTGATACTTATGCATCAAAGGAAAAGCGGTCAAGTGATTACCCATTGTTCTACATATCTCACACCATACCCCTCTTCTTGAAGCCAATGGATTGAGGGTTCTTATAGACAAATAATATTTAAAAGTTGGACACGTGTTCTTATGATCACCCTCCTTTCTGCATGTAACACACCAAGATTCTTCTCATTTTTCCTTCCCTTTAGAAAGCTTCTGCAACTAAATTATCAATGTTTCTAACTACGATTGAACCCGATCCATTCCTCTATAATTTTATCCTATAGGGGATTCTTCCAACTTCATGGTGATCTCTAGTGATTCTGATTACAGTGCAATCTTCTATTGAATCAATGGGTATCGTATATGTGGTAACAATATCGCAATGAACCATTCCCTATGTTTCTCATCTAGAATCTAAAAGGTCAATCGATCCATCAATATCTTTAATCTTTTTTCAAAATCCCAGACTGATTCATTCTATATCTACTTGATCTCTTTTAGTTCTGTAATACATTGCAAATCACACTTTGGTTTCTAGAACTCTTTTAATAGGGCTTTCCTAATGTCTTCCAACATTCTGGCTTGTCCTGCAAGAAAAGTGGATTGATACTTCATATACTAGAGTAAAACGCAGTCTCTGAATGTTGTCACTAACTAAATGATTTTTGCATCGTCATCCTGGACATTATTCACGGTCCATATTACTTCACAAAAAAATAAGTGTTGTTCTCGATCTTCTTTCCTGCTCCGTGAAATACAAACATTCTCAAAGTGGGGTCTAACCTCACGATGGTGCACTGGGCAGTATTCTTCCTCGATGTTTCTAACTGAATCTGTGTTGGCATACTACTTACACTACTCTGACTACCTTTAATGTTATCCTTTCTTCCTTCACTAACTACAAGTGTTCACAACAAATTTTTAGACATTAGAGATGCACACGAGATCGAGGGTTCGACGCAGAGTCTGGCTCGAGTGGGGATAATGGGATGCAATGTATCTCCTTCTATTGGATTGAAATAATGATCCTTTTAATTTTTCTTTGTGCATGATAGTCCTTCAACATAGATAACTACACTCGTTTCTCTTTCCTCAATCTCACTGTGTTGCTCTTCTCTATCAGCCATAGTCCTCTTCCTACTATACCATTTTTTTTCCACTGTGCAATACTCCAATATATTCTTCCATCACACCAACTTCTTCTCTTGGCATTCTCAGTCCATCATTTATTTATCTATTATTTCCTACATCCCTCTCCTTCATACACTCAGACCATCGCGTGGTTAGTTCCCAGTCCCCCTATGAACATGAAGGCGCCTAACTACTAGGGTGATCATATTCCAACTTCATAACCCCCTTATCACACAATAGCATCTTAATTCAAGTAGATAGTAATTTCAAATATATTTTGTGTGTACCTTTCTATAACTCTCTTTCAACAAAACTATATGAATGGGTACAATCTATAACAAACTTAGTAATATAACCCCCCAATACATTATCCATCCTGAAATAAATTGTGCATGAGATCCAATTATTTATGGTATTAAATTGGTGGATAAAATCATGGGACAAATTCTTGGAACAACAATGCAAAATGTTCCGTTATTTTCAATTACCCTCTACAACCACTTAGCCAAAACTATCAGGAAATCAACATAGAAAATCTCGTGTAAGTCTGTAAATAAATACCTCTATAACCACTGCTCTGATTTGATCCATAAGCTCTTATTTTGATCCTTGGAAAACTCATACTCCTTTTCCTCTAACCACTATCTAATCTCTTTCTTAGTCGGCCCCCACATTCCCCTGAGTCACAGATCCTAGTCCCGACAATAGAACCATTTGTTGGCATGTAGTGGGTACACCTAAGGTTCAACATGAATTCACCAACAAAACCCTCAGATACCGGCCCTTTTCGGAATCACCCGAAATCATGTGAGGTCTCACTCGAGGTATCTATGGAAACTACAAGAATCAATTTTCTACACTAATGAAGGGATGGGAGGAAGTCCTCACAACCATTATTCTTAGCATTAGTTCATTATACCTTATATTATGTGCACATAAACATAAGAACATGTATCATATTCAAAATAATCGGCATATATCATATGCACACAATAAATCAAAAAAATAAACACATCATGACACATAGACACCATATTTAATTTGGTTTACCCAAGATGGGCTATGTCCACAACAATTGGATTCTTATTATATTCTTCAGAATCATCCATTACAAAATGTGTGCATTGTGCTCATACGTCATGATCTTGTAGTTCTCCTATCCCTCTATCTATCTCTGTCACTCTTCACTCTTGCATATCTTGCATACATTGCATTGCATACATTCACTACTTCTCTTTCTATGTTACCTCTCTTATACCCAAAAACCCTTATATATTTATACAATTACAATAGGGCCTAGCCCATATAAATGGTCCCAAAATGCCTAATAGCTTCAACGGTCTTCATTCCTTTGCACATGTTGATCCCTGAAAGTGTGGCCACTGTATTTCCTTCTTTTGCATGCATTGTTTACTCTTGCACAGTTCCCAAAAATGGTCCCCAAAATCCTATCCCAATGCCTCCTTAGTTGGTTCCCTAAGATATTGGGTTGAGTACTAATGTTCGACCCCACAGTATATCAGGTAGCTATAGCATAGGGAAAAAACTTATATGTAGGAACCCTAAAAACCCTAACCCTTCGGATGGAAACATAATAGAAAAAGAACATAGAAGATATGTTGTTGTGCAACCTTTCCTCCTGCATTCAGGTTGCGAAATTAATACACATTTTTTCCTGTTAATAATTTGGGCATTTCGACACTGCAATATATTTTAGATCAAATTATAATGCTAAAGGAGTGGGAAAAAAAATAAAAAAATAAAAAGAAAAAGAAAAGAAAAGAAAAAAAAAAAAGAGGAAAAGGAAACAAAAAATGAGTAGGGAGACTTCCAACACCCTTATTTGAGACCTATCTCATTGGATTCTCCTTTTCTCCCTAATCTTTGTGATACCTATCACTTTTAAATCTTTTCTAACCTTCCCACACCCTTATTTGAGACCTATCTCATTGTATTCTCATTTTTTACTTGATCATTATGATAGCTATTATTTTTAACCTTTTGTTTACCTTCTCACACCCTTATTTGAGACTTGTCTCATTAGATTCCCATTTTTTCCCTGATCATTGTGACACCTCTCATTTTTAACTTTTGTTTTTACTCTGTGGACCCATACCATTCCCGACACCCTTATTTCCCACTTCTCCCATTTGTGTTCTCTCCCTGCCCTGATCATCGTGGTATATATCACTTCTCTTATTTTTTATTCGTGGAGACAGCCCTCATCCCCTCATGCCTCCCACCCAACAAGAAGAAACCATTAATAAACTGAGTATTTACCTTACTTCCCTTTAGGCCCAAGTAAATATGGACATTCCAATCATTCATGCAAAAATGGACCACATCCAAGCCCATATCGGTAGCCAAATTGTTGAAATCCATTTCTCTCTCAACAAATTTATGAACAAATTCCAGGGTGCTTCCTCATCTGACCCAACTCTCTATATTGAATTTTTTGACTCCAACCAACCTCTACACTCTCATTCCAACTCCCTACTTCGTGACCCCCATCTCCCTAGAGTCAAGGTCAACAAATTTGATGGATCAGATCCAGAAGCATGGGTTACTCAGATGGAACAGTATTTCTCCCCGCATGGTATCACTAATGAGTTAACCAAGCTTTGTTATGGAATTATCTATTTAGATATGGAAATATGGAAATGGTGGAAGTGGCATCACAATTCACGTCAAGCGTATGTTTCTTAGTCATAGTTTTTTGTAGATATGTATGAACACTTTGAAACAAACACCCACTAGTTAGGATGTCTGACCAAGTTGAAACAATCCAGAACAATGGAATATTTTATTACTTCCTTTGATCACCTGGCCTTCCAAATGGAGGGCATGACAAATTATTTCTTTAGGGAATGCTTTATCAGTGGCCTCAAGGATGAAATTCACACCCAGGGCATCATGTCTCACCCTTAGACTTGGTTGGAAGCCACTAAGTGTGACAAGGAAGAAAAACAGGTCTTCTTGGCACAGAGCAGAAAAACCACTTTTTTCCCACACTCTAAACCCAACACCCATGCCCCTCAGGACACTCCTCTCAAGGTCCAAAATTTAACACAGGAATAAATGGTTGAATGGAAACTCAAGGGTCTTTGCTATAATCATGATGGTAAATACTTTCTAGGGAAAAATTATAAAGAACATAAAAAAATTATGGCAATTTCTAAGGATATTTCCAATGAAGATGTTGAGGTTTCACTAGAAGTAGCGCTACCCCCAACCGATGATATTATTCCACCCTATGATCCTATTGAAGTTGAACCACTTATTTTGCTACATGCTCTCACTGGTTTTTCTGCTCCTCAAACCCTCAAATTGATTGGTTACATTAAGCACATGAAAGTCATCATCCTAGTTGACAGTGGAAACACTCATAATTTCATTCATCACTGCCTTTCCCAATAATTCAATTTCTATGTCCACACTATCAACAATTTTAAAATCATGTTTTCCAATGGTGGTTCCATGAAATGTGGAGGGTGTTGTGAAAATGTTCTCTTAGAAATTGGTCAGTATAACTTGAAATATCACTTGTTTTCTATTGACATGGGTGGTTGCGACATTGTGCTTGGTGTAGACTGGTTCCGCACCCTTGGACCCATATTCATGGATTTTAAGGAGTTAACCATGCAATTCCAACATGAAGGAAAAAACTATAAATTCCAAGGCATTACCACATGATCTTCGGAGATCATCAGTTCCCACCACACGAAAAATTTACTCAGAAAAGGTCATCCTGTCATCATTTCCAACTCCATTCCATTCAAGTAGTTGATACACCTTTGATACACCTCGAAATTCAAGCTATCCTTTCACGCCATCACACTATTTTCCAAACCCCCTAGGTCTTTCTCCCTCCCATGGATACCATTACCATTCCATTCCTTTAATACCGAACAATCTTCCTCCCAATTTTCTCCCTTATAGTCATCCGTTTGCTCAAAAAATGAAATTGAGAAAATTTTCCACAAATTGTTAGAAGCGGGTGTTATCCATCCTAGTACTAGCCCCTATTCTTCCCTTGTTTTTATGGTCCTCAAGAAGGAAGGAACTTGGCACACATGTCTTGATTTTCATGCCCTCAAAAAAATTACCATTAGGGACAAATTACCCATTCCCATCATACATGATCTTCTGGATGAACTCAGTGGGGATCAATGCTTGACCAAACTTGACCTTCGTTTTGGCTACCACCGGATACATATGAAATAGGAAGACATCCCCAATATGACATTTCACACTCATGAGGTCCACTATAAGTTCTTGTTCATTTCCTTTGGTCTCTATAATGCCCCCTCCACTTTTCAAAGTCTCATGAATAATGTCTTTCGTCATTTCCTCCATCACTTTGTGTTATTTTTCTTTGATGATATTCACATCTATAGTAAAATGTGGCTAGCCCATATCACCCATGTAGATCAATTTCTCCATCTCCTCTCCAAGCAAAATAATTTCCTCAAACAATCTAAATTTTCTTTCGGCATCTCAAAAGTTGAGTACCCGGGTCATATTGTTGGCAAGAATGGTGTAAGGGTGGATCCTAAGAAAATTGAAGCTATGCAGAATTGGCCTCACCCTAAAACTCTTAAAATTTTGTGTGGTTTCCTGGGTTTAATAGGCTATTATCACAAGTTTGTTCAAAATTATGGAAAAATTGTAGCCCCCCTAAAAACTCTCCTTAAAAATAATGCCTTTAGTCGGACTCCAACAACATACCAATCCTTCCAAGCCTTGAAGGAAGCTATGTGCACTTCTCATGTATTGTCCCTACCTTATTTCACCAATACTTTTGTTCTAGAATGTGATGCATCAAGGAGAGGAATCAAGGTAGTATTCATGTAGGATGGATTCCCTTTGGATTTCACCAGTAAAAAAATTTCAGAGGGATATTTGGGCCAATCAATCTATGAAAAAGAAATGATGGATATTTTTCATGCAATGGATATATGACACCCTTATCTATTGGGACAATGCTTCCAAATTAAAATAGACCATGAAAGCCTCAATCACTTCCTGGAACAACAAATTTCATCCCCAGAGCAACAAAAATAGGTGACAAAGTTGTTTGGATATGATTATGGGATCATTTAGAAAAAGGGTAAATAAAATGTGGCGGTTGATGCTCTTTTCAGGAAATTGAAAAAGAAGGGTCCATTTTTCCCTCTCATTCATGGTTACCGACTGGATTTAGGTTGTTCTCCAGGAATGGTTGCACAAACTCAATATATCCAACCTCATCCAAAAACTTCAATAGGATCCCCAAGATGCTCTAGGGTATTCTTGTCACAATGAAGAGTTTTGCTATAACGGTTTCCTATATTTAGGAAAATAGTCTGCCCTTAAATCCAAGGTGCTCTCTGAGTATCATGCTTCTTCTATTGCAAGGCATTCGTGTTTTACCAAAACTTATGAATGGGTCAGATTCTCTTTCTTCTAGGATGGTATGAAATAGGACATATGCACCTTTGTGGAAGAATGTGATATATGTTAATGCAATAAGGCCTATTAGTTAGCTTTTCCAAACAACTCCAAGATACATCTTGTTTTTCATGTCTCATGCCTAAAGAAAGTGATTGGAACCAAGTGTCATGCTCAGAACAGTCTACTAGAGTTGGATGAAGAAGTTTCCATTTGGTTTCATCCACAAGTCGTATTGGACCAGTGAGAGTGTCACCTCTGTCAATGCACCATTCAAAAAGTGTTAGTTCAATGGAAGGATACTCCACTGGAAGATGCCACCTGGGAGCTGACTACTATTATGCAGAAATTTCCTCATCTTAATCCTTGAAGACAAGTCTATTTTTAAGGGGTGGGGGCATGTTAGGGACCTAACCTCATTAACCCATCACATATATATAATAATGTATTTTATATGTAATAAATGTCGACATTAGTTAATACGGACTATTTAATAAATATGAACAAGTCAATGTAAGAAGACCTAATAGAAGCTTCTGCTTCTAGAAAGATATTCATCCACAATGTTCTTTAAAAGATAGAATTAGTATAAATAAGAGTAGGAGCCATGAGAACTATTTGTCTTGTGAATTATTGTAATAGAGCATTGCTCTGTTGAAGGTTCCCCCCTTGAAGAGGCAAGTGAACATTATACCCATTTCAATAAAGGTATCATTTTGGTGTGCTATTCTCTGCATTTTGTTGTTCTATTGGTAATTTCCATTATAGTATTGTTTCTGCCTAATATCACATAACCAGGTGCATAACAACTTTCCTATACTATTATTGAAACTTTAAATGAGGAGAAGCATGTTTGGCCAAGCTATTTTCTAGAGAATTATGATTCTTGTGTTGGATGTATTATGGACTATTTCTTTGTGTTTTTCTCAGCACTCTGGTTTGTAAGAATGTACTTCATATTGCAGACTATTCTCATGTATGTTTGTTGCATTGTTATTTTGGTTCTTTAGGGAATATTTGTCTGAATTCATGGGCATAGGACTGTAAATAGTGGTTTAAATTATAGACTATTCTATGTTTGCAGTTATTTATTCATATTCTTATTTCCATTCCATGTGAACTATTTCCCAAGCCATTGATAGGAGCATGGATGGTTTTATGTTTTTTTTCTAGTTACCATAGTTTCATATAGATGCATGCACCTTAGTTTAGTTTAATTTCATTCTTTAGATTATAAAACTTCATCAGTGGACCAAGTCGCAACTAGAAAAACTCCAAACTAGAAATGGTCATTGGGATAGAATCTAGATGGATTCTCTATTCCAAATGGTGAGAGGTCTAATTGGGACTTCTTATGGGGGGTAACCCCTACTGTTGAAAAAGGGAATTCTTCTTGCTTCAACACCCCAATAATCTTAGGAAAAAGAGAGTTGGGTCTTCAGCTAGTTTCACTTGGGGATGCATTCTCTCGCCAACCCAAGAAACCTCTTATGGTGGAAGAAAAGAGAGATAATTAATAAGGAGATCTAATCCATATTATATTGAGAATGAAATGAAGGAAGACATATAACAAATAAACAAACAAATATATTGCAAGAAACACAATAATATAGTTGAAATCAGATTCTATTAATGAATGGAATACAAAAGACTGTAAATGCAAAGTGCACAAACTAGCTAGAATGTTGGTAGCTTATTGACTATGCTCATTTGCAAGAAGTTGATTAAAAAGAGGAAAAAAATTCTCTTTAACATAAATAATCAATGATAAATCCTTAAACATCCAAAACTCTAACCCCATAAGATGAAACGCCAAAATTTGTGTGGGCCCCGATGTGGTTAGTTGATACATCAACTTCCCAGGGGTATAAATTTTTCATATGATCTTTGTTTAGGGTGTCTGCTGCCATTCAGAAAGGTATATATAAGAAGTACACATTATGAATGTCCTATTATATTCCTCTAACTACATACTATACCCTATCATGATAAAAAATGTTGTTTAGGGATTCCAAACAACCGTTGAAGTTTGGGACCCGAAAAAACAGTAGAAAAACTACCAAGATGTGGAACCATTCTAAATTAATGGAACTGGTGGGTGGACACCAACATCCACCTGGACTAGTCCTTCTCCCTTATGAATAAATGATCCCCATTGCATAAAGTTACTCCATCATATGAAAAACATTTTGTTGAATCTGACTCCTGGTGAGCCACTTGCCTTGGTGAAGAAATTGCCTTGATTTGGCAACCTGCTAGAGTTGGATGTTATATTGGTGGGTGCCCTTCCTTTTGGTGTCCATGATTTGTTCAACTGTCACTTAGGGGCCAAATGCTCAACCATGTCCAAAGTGTCTAAGAGAGGTGGAAAATATGGTTGAAGGAGTTCCATATTAAATACGAGGTGCAAGCCAAGGAAATGTGGAACACTTAATTGCAAAGTGTTCACACCCATAGTCTTGGTGATGGTGTAAAGCTCATATTTGAGTGGGAATATATTTAGATAGGATCCTTTGAGGTTCTATTTCTAAAAATGCAACCATACGTTATCTCCTACTTGAAAATTGTGTGGTACTCGATATTGAGCATGGCACTTCTTGTACCTGGCATTGGATTTCTGCAAAATATCGTGAAATTTATGTTGGATGTGTTGTATTCATTCAAAAAATTTGGTTGCTTGATAAGCCTCGGTTTGAGCATGGGAGAAATCCTCCTATGCAAATGAAATGGATAGAGTTATGTCAATGGGGTGTTGAGCACTTAACACACTATAAACGTTTTGTGAAGTTTTTCTTTTTGGGTACCACTTTCTCTTTTGATTTTTGCCAGTTGTGTAAGGACCAATGGGGTTATATGTTGATTATATATTTTTTTCCATCGATCATGCTCAACTTAGTTTGTAGTTAATGAACAAATTAAACTTTTCTCTAAGAAAACTGGCATTTTAACTAAGGATACGTAGCCAAAATTTTGAGCCACACACCTATTATCGGCATCAACACAATCCAAGTAGTAAAATGATCACATAACAATGATAATCACCAATTGTTGATCACCGATGTATCATCAACATTGAAAAATGGAAGAAAGGGCATGTTGATCAGTGATTATGTCTTATGAATAAGTTTTCTAAAAATCGTTGATACATTGTTGACATTGGCAAAATATGAAAGGAAAACCATTAACATGGGCCATAATGGACCTCCGATCATCGATCGTCGATACATTTTTCGGAGTCGTTGAAATCCGAAAGAATGAAATTACGAAACAACAAGCCTCAAAAATCATCGATCGTCGATCGTTGGTGCATCATCGTCGTCGACATGATAGGGTGTTGTATTCAAGGTTATATGTCTAAAGAAAATCATCGATGCCGAAAAGTTTCTTCCATAGAGGTCACATTCAACAGTCACGTGTCTTTTCCGCGTAAGTAATCTATATGCCTCAATATTTTCCATATGTGATATCTATACATCCATGGAATTATTTCCATGTCAGCATGGTACAAAGGTCTTGTTCAGCGTCGAAACTTCTATCTAGATACACCAACGAAACAATAAAAAAATTTGACCCACTGATGACGATGTGCTCATTGACTATTTGTTGATCGCTAGAATACCGAGCTCCTCATCTTAGTTCAAACTTTGACCCACCGATATCGACGACCCTAGTTGACCTATGATGCACCATATATCCTGATACCGATTATGTTAGTGAATGTGAAAAGGGATTGGTAATTCAATGGGAGACCTTCGACTTAAATGAAACTAAATTTTGCGATTTAATGAATAAATTATATTTTCGCGTAACCTATAACATGACCCCTCACACCGACCAAAAAATAGAATTTGAATTCACCAATGAACTATGAAGTAATCCACTCATGTGCCACCATCTTGCGTTGCATTTAATCCTAGGCATGATGAAGATTCAGTAATAGATTGCACATATCGCATTTGCACACCCTAATTAAAGACTTGATCCGACAAGGTAAGTATACATTATGTTTAAATTTGCAAGGATATAACCAAACATGTTGCTTCATTTGAAAATCTTTTATTCTCCAAAGTAGATGAAGAAGCAAGAGAGAGTGTCAAATATATTACAACCAGATTTTTTATTTTTATTACCAGTAAGTCCAGGTTAATTTCTTGCAAGAAAGAAGATAAGCATTTTTTTTTTTCATTTTTGCACTTGCGATGGTGTTAATGGATCTTGTCAAGGTTGGTTGGTTTCTCACTATAACATTATTTTCCTATCTGTAGGAAAATTCCCTCCAAGAAATCCAATGACCAGGCGCTCATCAAGAACGCCCAAAAGGAAGGAAGAAAATCTTGGCGAAGGGTCTACGTCGGGCACTGCAAGAGAGGCTGATTTTGCCTCAAAGGAAAAACCATTTATCCGCACATCTACCAAAAATGAGTTTTCCTAGCCTCTAGTGTTAAATGATATAGAGGAAAGCACTGGATATAAGGTGGTGCTCCCGCATTGGGGATATCTTTTTAACAGGATCACCCAGGAAGATTACTCGGATTTTATACCACACAGTGACCTAGATTTCAAGATGTTGGATGACCAGGTATTCCCAAACATCCGATGATCATGTGTACATATGGTGTCCTGTCAAACCCTGATTTTTCCCTGCATCGAGACCCTTGGATGGATAATTGACCACAAAGATGTGATGAAGTGTATAATCAATAATTAAAATGGCTAATGTGTTGGTGTTTTTATTCCAATAGAGGTCCAATAAAACTACAAACTGAGAGACCCAAAGGAAAGACTAAATACAGAGTTTCTGGTCAAATTGTATGAGTTCCATGACACTAGTGGGTTAATGGCATGCTGGCAGCGAGTATATAATTATCATTTTTATAAAGTTGCCTACAGGGTCTATGAAATTTTACTACTCCTCATAAGCGTTTCTCTAAACGACAGTTGTAAATTGTCGCATTTTACCAATCATCTATTCATGCATTCGTTTTCATGACTGAAAGCATGAAAAATCCAAACTATCGTTATCCTTTTGTTTTGAAAATTTCATTGAAAGAATATCATTTATTACAAAATTGTGATTTCTTTCTATGAACATGTTTCTCTCATTGGTTGTTTGAATGAAAGACCCCCATCAATTGGTATTTGATTTTTGTATCGATTTTGGTTTGATGTTTGATCATAGCTCTTTCATGAAACCTTTGGCCATTCAATTTTTGTAAATAAACTATCTTGGCAATTAAACTTGGATGCATGCACAATGGTTTAAAGTAATCTGTCCTAGCATGTACCCAATGCCAAGGTGGCACATGTAGTACAAAATGCCATTACAACTGAGCATGGTCTCGGGCTTCACAATTTTGCTTGCATGCATTGTGATTAACACCTCTACCCACCATTTGAGTCATCACAGCTTGCATTGATAAGGCTCGGGGTTATGGCTCTATGGCATTTTTCCAAACCCTACCTGTGTATCATGTGTTAACAACCCGGCCATTCAGCATGACTCCAATAGTAAGGGTTGAAAAAAATGGTGTCCAGACTCTGCTTTCATATGATAATGCTAGGAAGGATTTGGAAAGGAATGGTTGGCATTTGTTCATCGAAAAATTTCAAGGTTTTAACCTCCAGGTCGCCCAAGAGTTTTCCTTAACCTTTGATGGATGTAGGGAAACAATCGGTGATGTGAAGTTAGAAGTGACAGAAGAGTTCTTAAGCCAAGCCATGTTATTGCCAACAGTTGGTCAAAAATGGTTCAAGAATGCAAAAGTGGGGGAGGTCCCTTGTACGTTACTATTTACCTCATGAAAAATAGCCAGTTGTGATCGAGGTATACCGATTTCATTCTTGAAACCTAGATGGCATGATTTACTTGTTGTAGTGAAGAAATTCATCACTTGTGAGGGTTGATTCAGACTGGTTTTCCTATATCATCTATGCCTCCTTATGAGTTTTATTGGTTTTCAATTGAATATGCCTTACTACCTGCTCAAAAGTCTGTATAAAATGGGTAAACGGTTTAGGAAATAGAGGTATGATTCGAGTTTATTTCGTCATGGTATGATTAAAATCATCCTTATGCACTAGTTATAGTCACAAAATGATCATTGGGATGCGTTCATTTCACGTAATGGTTTTGGTAACCGTGAGTTAGGATAGGTAGATAAACTAGTCATTGTTGAAACCCTTGTGAACCCTACAACCTCTTCTCCACCGCTCCAGGCCTGTGATTTTTCCCCTAATAACGAACCCTTGAGCTACCCTAATTTCATTCAACAAGACAGTCAGTCGGGTTCACATCTAAAGGATAGCACTAAAACTGTTTAGAAGCCTATAGGGAAGAAGCTAAAAGGCAGTGTTGATATCAATTTCAAGAACAAGAGGGTTGGTCGTTTAATTTCTCAATGTCTTCGAAATAAAATGAAACCCCGTGCAGACACAATCAACACGATTGAAGTGAGTGAAGACTCAAACTCATAAATCAAAAAATTATTGGTTGAAGAGGACCCCATGTCATTCGGCCTATACCCTGACTGACCCTATGACTATGTTAACAATCTACCTCCATGTCTAAAGGATAACCCATAAATTCCTGGTATCCAACTCTGTGATAAGCCTACCATTCACATGGAGGATTCTCTAATTCATAATTTTGTTAGTGCTCATGCAAATTCATTACAGTCACAGTGCGATGAGTGTCGATCGTGGATCGACAGGTACTATACTGATGTTCCATTGCTACAGTCACGACTCAAGTCTTTAAGAGACCAAGTCGATAGGTTGACAAATGAAAAAAATAGACTTAAGTCCATTATCCAAGGGAAAGAGAAACGATTGAAAAATACAGGTTGTGTCATTTTCAAGAATGTAGAGGCAGCAACAGCTATCGTAAATTCCAAAATTTCTTGATATGTTTTGATTCCATGATTTGAGGTATGATGTTTTTAAATTTTAGCATGATTTTGTCACTCTTAAGTTAGGATATTCGATTTGATTGAATAAACTATTTTTCTTATTAAGATTAGTTTGTTTTTTTTATTTACTAAAATATGATTGCATTTGCTATTATAACTAGCTACAGAATCGTAAGATTCTGTAGCCAGTTAGAAAAATTTGAATTGTTTGATTTGATAATTGAAAACATATCTGAAATCTTCTCATTTTCCTTTGTTTTCAGGATGATTAAGGATCCCATGATTTACAAGGAGATATGAGGCACTCTTTGAGATCTCCCAGCCATATCAACTTTGTATTTTGAGTAAATTAGACTGTTGGTAGTTTTTGATATTTAGTGAAATCAGGGTGGTTGCATCCCCCATTATTTTTTGAAACCAACTTGATCTTATCAACAGGAAACAATTATGTTTCCTGAAACCTATATAAACCTATTATTTTGTAAACATTGAATCATCTCAGCCTGGGGCAAGAGTATGGGCATTTTTATTACAGACTTGAATGGAATATGATGCACGTTACAACTTTAGATTTTTTGTATGATGTTTTCATTCAAGTTATGTTCATTTCAATTTGATAATAGATTATGATTTCTTTTGTTGACATAGTTTATTGCGAGTTGATATCATTCGATTTATATATGTTGTCTATATTTCTTGTTTCAAAACAAAACACACAGTGATCATCTATCCAATTTAAATTAGTAGATTCAAATCTAATTTATGTTGAATGTCTGCCTGCAAGTTCTTACGGAAAGATTTATCTCGTCGTAGCAATTTGCAAATCATATGATTACTGTAACCATTTCTATTCAATGTTCTGTTGTTAAAATTCGATCTCCAGCATTATCGTTCCTTATTTATTAGGGGCAGTCCCAGGATCTGTAGCAGGTTTACTTCGTCATATAAAAGTGGTTGGATATTCAACAATGAATAGACATTGGATGCAAATAATAGGTCAACCTGTTGCTTGATTTTGTTAGCTTGTTAAATGTAAAAGTTTTATCTATATAGAACATTTTCTACTATATAGCATGTTCTATTTAATTAGGCAGTTTTATGTTTTGATTTCATGAGTGTTTATATCTAAGGAAATAAACTAAAAAATAAATAGTATTTTAGTTTTCTTTATTACTTTCAACAGAAGAACCATTAAATGTTGGATTTTCTATGAGTTTAGATTAAAAGTCATTATTTGTATATATTGTACATATGATAACTAGAATTATTTTATAAGTATTAGTTAGTTAAACTGTAGATATATATTAGATGTATGTATATTTTTTAGCGATTGTTATTTATTAGATCATTGTTTTTCCTTTAGTTATTTTTTCACTTTCTTTAGGACTTAGATCGGCCAACGGAGCCGCTAAACCCATCAGAGTGAATTAATCCAAATGGCTTGGGTTAATTAGACAACCCCGGACCAAATTCACTCCTCCAGTTGACGAGTGGTCAATTTCCCCCGTCAACAAATGGCACTAGAAGGAGGGCCTGAAAACTATTAATGGCACGAGGAGGTCGCAAGAATACTCCCCCACCTACCTGCTCACATGTAGTATCTAGAAGTTGTTCAGACGACAACATTGTCCCTCAAATAGCAACCACATCAAACGACGATCTACAGATCACAATTGAACCAACAACTCCAAATCCCCCAGGTGGTGACATACAAGAGATTGTTCGTCAATCCCTCATAAGAACACACAGTTCCTTAGCCCGTATTAGACAACCAAGTCGACCTTTGAACCAACCATTAGACTTCTCTGATATCAGAGAAAAAATCACAGGTACTGATCTTACCTTAAACCCTACGAATCCAGATCATATCCTCACTCCTGCAGCAGGAGGATGAAGTATTCCACCATCACCACCCCCTTCATCTCCTTCTTATTCTGGAGAAGAATCCTCAGACGAAGGTAGTTCCTCATCTCAGCCTTTGACACCACCCACACCTATAGCCAATGAAAACAATCCTGCCAAACCCTGTCTTGACCAAGATGAAGTGGTCATACCTGGACCTCAACATCATTTACCCAAACACTCGAAGAAATGGCTCCCTAAATTTGACCCGAACTCCAAACAAATCGCTGAAGATCACATCAAAAAGTTTATGCTAGCCATTAGGCTCCGTAGTGTTGAGCACGAAGACATAGTCTGTAGATTGTTTCCCTACACCTTTGAAGGCAATGCCTCTACCTAGTACTTTTCCCAACATCCCCACACCATCGTGTCATGGGATAAATTTGAGTCATGTTTCCTTGAGAAGTTCGGAGACGACAAGTCTTCTGAAGTTCTAGTCATGGAGATTTCTAGTTTAAAAATGAACCCCAAAGAAAAGATCAAAGACATTAACCAAAGGTTCCTGACACTAAAGAACCAAATCCCCATAGATTCGATGCCTGCCGAGAATCTTATTATCACATACTACACAAAATCCTTACATCAAAACATAACCATTTGGGTTAAGAGGTCCAATAAATCCACATTGATAGAAGCCTTCGAGGAGGCCAGTCAGATCGAGAAAGATATTCTCAGCTTAAAAGACAATACCAGTAACGAGATAGAAACTAGTTCATCCTCCAAGAAGAAAATCGAAATCCTTCCTAGACCTCCCCAAAACAAAGCTCAACTCGAGAGTTCAGATTTAGAAAACTTACAGAAAGTTGTTCAGAAATTGTCCAATCAAGTTATAGATTTGAAAGGTCGGCTGAAGAAGCTTCTTTGAGCAAAGGGCCTTACAAAACTCCTTTTAGGAAGCCTTTTCCCACAAACTGATCTAACTCAAATGTTGAAGGCCTAAATCTAGAAAGCCTATAATTTTCTATTCAAATGATTCTAGAAGCACACGATAACTTGATTCCTCCTGAGATTCCTGAGGAAGTAGCTGAACAAGAGACAGTAGAATAAGATGAATCCTCTCCGAACATTTTTGAACACTTTTCAGATAGCATTTTTCAAGCTAATTTCGAAACAGTGCATCCTTACAATACCAGGAGCAAGACAACAAATAAGCCTTCTTCTGAAATTATGACGAATTTGCCTCCAAAGCAGTCTAAATCGATTGAGACTAAACAGAATTCAGCAAACCCTAGTTTAGATTATGATTTGATTGAAGATCTTAAAAATCTTATGGCTAACATTTCTGTTTATGAATTATTAAAATTCCCTTTTCTTTTGCAAAAGATGTTGCAGAATATTGCAGAGAACAACAAAAATAGCAATCTGAACAACAACAAAGGTGTTCAAAACAACCCCAAAATTCCTCAGAAGGCCTCCACCAAAACTACATCCGAGCTTCATGACAAAAGATACCTTCCTGTAAATAGTGTAACAAATATAGATAAAGTAGTTTCATAGGCTGTGATTAAAAAACATCAAACTTCTACTGTTAATACTCGCAGAAATGTCCCTCCATTTTTTTTGACTTTCGAAATCTTCAATAGGAATGTACATAACTGTATGGTAGATTCAGGTGCATCATCTAACGTAATGCCTTGGTATTTTTGTCAAAAGATTAATGACGAAGTTCAACCATCCATCTTGATCGAACTAGTGTTAAAGTCATAGGCGAATTAAAAAATGTGCTTATAAGATTTTCATCTAACCCTAAAGTCCATCAAGTGATTTATATTATTGTTGTAGATATCCCAGAAGTATATGGTTTATTTTCAGGTAGAGACTGGTCGGAACAATTACATGGCTATTTTTCAATGGATTGGTCTCAATTGTGGTAAATCAAGGTAAATCAAGGTAAATCGTGAACATTATCTGAAGTTCACGGAGACTGATTTAAATGATCCCAATGAACTATTCACTCCTTCTACCAATTCACCTGAAATACAGGGGATGGATACTTTTTTCTGCAATTTCATGGCCGAAACTTCTACCATCACTGACCGGGAACAACAATATGAAATTATGACATGCACACAATCAACAAACTTCTCTCAGTGGTCACCTGCACCTGACGAAAATCAAATATGGTCTATTTACTTTGATGGGTCAAAATCGAAGGAAGGAGCCGGTGCAGGGTGTGTGCTCATCGATCTAGTAGGTAACAAGACTCTGATTTCTTGCCAATTAGAATTTGAATGTACAAACAACACGAGCGAATATGAGGCACTCCTGCAAGGCCTCAAAAAATCATTAGATCTGAACATTCAAAATTTAACTGTCTTTGGTGATTCAGAAATCGTGGTTAGACAGGTAAAAAATTCTATCCACTATTTATCTCTGCACCTTAAAAGCTATCAGAATGAGGTATGGAATTTGACGAATAAGTTTTCCACATTTAACATAAATTCTATTCCTAGATTGAATAATTTTGAAGCTGATTTTTTAGCTAACGTCTCTTCAAAACTTTTTCCTGTAGAAGGCTTATCTCCAAATGCATTTTCCCTCAAACTGTTGTTCAGACCATTCGTCCTAGACAACATCACAAATTGGAGAGTTTTCGATGACGATCAATAGATCATAAGTTTTCTACATATGGAAGAAACTTTCTAGGGCGCATTGATCGATGAATGTACCCATGACGAAAATCTTCATGACTTTATGGTAATACCAGATCCAAGATCCCAAGAATCTACATCAGACATGGTAAACTCTATCCCAAAATCTATGGTTAGATTAGAAAATTTTTATGATCTTCACGATAAGTTCAGGAATTCAGTGAATTGTAAAATGAGTAGTTCCTCCTTGACACATGAAAAAGTAAATTTGGGAACCAAAGACAACCCACGGTGCATTAATTTAGGGTTGGGGTGTTCTGAGCAAGAAAAGGTAGCATTTATCATGTTGTTTAAGGAATTCAAAGATGTTTTTTCCTGGACGTACGATGACCTAAAAACCTTTGGTCCTAACATCATACAACACATTATTCCCATGAAACCCCAAACCCAACTTTTTCAACAAAAGTTAAGGAAAATGCACCTAAAACTCGAACCAACGGTCAAGAAGGAATTAAACAAACTCTTGAAAGCTAAAATAATCTTCCCATATAGGCACACACAATGGGTTCTAATCTTGTCCCTGTCAGAAAGAAGAGTGGTGAAATCCGACTATGTGTCGATTTTTGAAATCTTAACCAAGCGTCTGATAAAGACAACTACCCTATCCCTCCCATGGAACAGATCCTTAAACAAGTATCTGGTTCTGAAAGATTATCCTTGTTGGATGGTTTTTTAGGGTATAACTAAGTCCTTATGTCCCCCTCAAACCAGCTCAAAACTACTTTCCGTACCCCATGGGGCACTTACGCTTATAGAAAGATGCCCTTTGGACTTATAAACGCCAGTGCCACTTTTCAGAGAGTAATCGACATCGCTTTCCATGGCTTAATAAATCAATCAATAGTAGTTTACCTTTAAGATCTGTTCTACAACGATGTCGTAAGTACAACATTTCTTTAAATCCTAAAAAATTTGTCTTCGCAGTAGAACAAGGTAAGCTCCTCAGATTCATTATATCGAATGAAGGGATGATTATCAACCCTGAAAGAACCCAAGTCATTTCAAAACTACCCCCTCCCGCTTCAAAAAAGTCCATGCAATCCTTCTTAGGTCAGATAAACTTTGTTAGGAGATTCATTCCCAGCTTTTTAGAAATGGTGAGACCATTACAAAACTTAATAAAAAAGGATGTACAATACCATTGGGGACCTTTAGAAATTTAGGCTTTTGATTCAATAAAAAATGCCATAATAGATGCTCCTTCTCTAATAAGCCCTAAATTTTCACAAGACTTCACCCTCTACACGTTTGCCTCTGACCAATCTTACGCTGCTATCCTAACTCAAAAGAACACTGAAAACAACGAAGTCCCAATTGTCTGTATGAGATTAGCCTTCAAGGGGGCATAACTTAATTACCCAACAGTTGATCAGCAAGCCTATGCTATTTTTAAAGCAGTAAAACACTTTTGGTCTTATGTGTTGAAATCTAGGACGAAAATCATTGTCCCTTACCCAGCTGTCAGAAATTTGTTAGTACAGAAAGAACTAGGTGAAAAAAGGGCAAACTGGGTCACATCCTTACAAGAATATGACATATAAATCACCCCAGCAAAAATTGTAAGAGGCCAAGGTCTATGCAAGTTGGTCGTCGATTCAGCTGTAGGACAGCAAGAAGAAACTGATATGTTAAATCCAGATCAACACAAACAAAATCAAATCTGTTGTGCACAAAACCCTGTTAGTTCCTGGTATGACAACATGAAATTTTGTTTTATACATGGATCAGCTCCTCGTCACCTTGATCCCACAAAAAGGAGAGCACTAATATTAAAATATGCTTCTTTTCAGCTGATTAATAGTATTTTGTTTCGCCAAAATTTTGATGGAATACTTATGCATTGTCTTGAAAAAGATGAAGCAGAAAAAGTCTTATTGGAATTACATGAAGGGGAAGCAGGTGGGCATTTCGGTGGAGACACCACTGCCCATAAAGTATTAAGAGCAGGTTATTATTGGCCTACCCTTTTTAAAGATGCTCATGCTTTATGTCACAAGTGTGTGATTTGTCAAAAGGCATCTAGACGGATACAAAAACCAACATTCCCTTTGCAACCAGTTTCTGTAGACTCCCCTTTTCAGCAGTGGGGTTTGGATATTATAGACCCAATCAATCCACCATCCTCGCAGTAGCATAAATACATCATAACAGCCACAGATTATTTCATCAGGAGGTCTGAGGCTACCCCATTAAAAGCTGTAAATACCATCTAGGTAATATCCTTCTTGAATTCAAATATTATCACTCATTTCAGTATACCTGAATGCTTGGTATTTGACAATGCTTCTTATTTTTCGTCTCTTGAAATGAGTGATTTCTCTCTAGAAAAAGGAATTAAATTAAAGTATTCTTCCAGCTATTACCCCCAAGGCAATGGTTTGGCAGAATCAACTAATAAAAATATGATCAAAATTGTCAAGAGAACGGTCTTCGAAAACCATAAAAATTGGCATAATGCACTGTTAAACGCAATCTGGGTTGATAGAGTAACTCCTAAAATTGTTGCGGGTAACTCACCTTTCTTTCTCATTTACTGCAGGGAGTGATTCTTCCACCACATGTCTTTCTTCCATATCTGTAGTTATCACAGAAGGTACAGGAAGAAGACTGTCCGCCTTTGGAGAGTCGAATTAATGCTTTGTTAAAGTTAGAGGAAGTAAGGGCTCAAGCAAAATGAAAATTGGATCAACATCAACTCATTGTTAAAAACTAGTTTGATTCCAATTTTGCCTCTGATAGAAATTTTGAGGTAGGTGACCTTGTCCTAAAATGGGACAAACCTCAAAAGGGAAAATGAGAGCATACTAAGTTTAAGAACTTATGGTTGGGACCATTTTTAATTACTGAGAAATTGGGTCCCAGTTCCTTTCGCTTACAAAATTTAGAAGGACAGCCAGACACCTTCCCGGTGAATGGCCAAGCTTTAAAAAAGTACTTTGCCTAATGACGCTCCCATACACCCTTTGTAAATATTTTTTGTTTGCTATGTGTTTTTCCTTTTCTGGTTTTTTTTTTTTATTTCTGCTTATCGGTCTTTCTTTTGAAACACATATGCCTGCACTACAGGCTAGCTCAGACAAAGATAACAGAAATATTTCCCCTCAAAAATGACTGCTGGAAGTTGTTAAAACATCAATTGTTGTATTTCTTTGAGTTTGCAGCCCTGTTGAATATGACTTGTTGTTTGAAAAAGTGTCTTCTTGATTTCAATATGCAAATAAAGGTATTCACGATCATCTATATAAATTCTTTTTACGTTGTCCCTATTCTTTAAGAGAACAACTCAATGATGTCTCCCTGCTCTTGAAAGTTAGTTTTATTAGTAAACAATTTCTAGATCTTAATGAAGGACAACTGAAATTTGTTTTCAAGGTATGTGACATATTAAGATGTGTTAAAAAAATAGAATTTTCAGTGTCACCCCGCTCTATTAAATATCTTTAAAAACTAAATAAATCTTCAGAGAGCTATGGAAAGTTCTTGTAAACCCACTGGGATGCTGAACAGGTCTGCTGGCAGCGGGTAAATGCATGCATGACGCCAAGATAACTTCGTCGGGGTACTGAACAGGCCCGCTAGTAGCGAAGCAATGTCAGGTAAAAGAAAATTCTTAGATATGGATTCTGTTTTGACCTTAAATGTCCTTCGTTATGATATGCGATTTCTTGACAAATACAGATATCAGAGTGGGTTAATTGACATCCCTATCGAGGCTATGAATGCCTGCTGGCAGTAGCGGCCTTGTCAACAGTATTGAAGATTTTAACTTTAACATCGTGACTCTCTTATATTAAGATTGTCGTCAGTTTTTGTCTCTCTAAAAATAACAGTTGTCTGAAACTGGAATGCATTATAATTATTTGCGATGCTCAGACAACTTTTTGGTTGTTTTCGATTCAAAGTTTTTATGATCATTCTAATCTGAACTCGTTCATTTGGTAGAGATAACTGCTTCTCCCAACATGTCGCCATTGTTGGCATCGAGTATATAATTATCATTTTTATAAAGATGCCTACGGGGTCTATGAAATTTTACTACTCCTCCTAAGAGTTTCTCTAAACGAAAGTTGTAAATAGTCGCATTTTACCTATCATCTATTCATGCATTCATTTTCATGACTGAAAGCATGAAAACTTGCAACTATCGTTATCATTTTGTTTTGAAATTTTCATTGAAAGCATATCGTTTATTACAGAATTACGATTTCTTGCTATGAACATGTTACTCTCATTTTTTGTGATCTTTTCAATTCTAAGAGTGCCTAAGAAACTTATGGTTGTTTGAATGAAAGACCCCCATCAATTGGTATTTGATTTTTGTATCTATTTTGGTTTGATGTTTGAACATATCTCTTTCATGAAACCTTTGGCCATTCAATTTTTGTAAATCAACTATCTTGGCAATTAAAATTGGATGCATGCACAATGTTTTAAAGTACTATGTCCTAGCATGTACCCAATGCCAAGGTGGCACACGTAGTACAAAATGTCATTACTCCTGAGCATGGTCTCAGGCTTCATGATTTTGCTCGCACGCATTGTGATTAACACCTCTGCCCACCGTTTGAGTCATCACAGCTTTCATTGATAAGGCTCGGGGTTATGGCTCTGTGGCATTTTTCCAAACCCTACCTGTGTATCCTGTGTTAACAACTTGGCCATTCGGCATGGCTCCAGTAGTAAGGGTCGAACCAAATGGCCTCCAGACTCTTCTTTCGTATGATAATGCTAGGGAGGATTTGGAAAGGAATGGTTGGCATTTGTTCATCAAAAAATTTCAAGGTTTTAACCTCCAGGTTGCCCAAGAGTTTGCCTTAACCTTTGATGGATGTAGGGAAAAAATAGGTGATGTGTAGGTAGAAGTGATAGAAGAGTTATTAAGACAATCCACGAGATTGCCAATAGTTGGCTAGAAATGGTTCAAGAATGCGAAAGTGGAGGAGGTCCCATGGACGTTACTGTTTACCTCATGAAAAATAGCCAGCTATGATTGAGGTATGCTGATTTCATTCTTGAAACCTAGATGACATGATTTACTTTCTGTAGTGATGCAAGTCATCACTTGTGAGGGTCGATTCAGACCAGTTTTCCTATATCATCTATGCCTTCTTATGAGTTTTATTGGTTTTCCATTGAATATGCCTTGCTACCTGCACAGAAGTTTGTATAAAATTAGTAAACGGTTTAGGAAACAAAGGTCTAATTCAAGTTTATTTCATCATGGTCTGATTAAAATCATCCTTATGCACCAGTTACAGTGACAAAATGATTGTTGGGATGCGTTCATTTCACGCAATGGTTTTGCTAACCGTGAGTTAGGACAGGTAGATAAACTGGTCATTGTTGAAACCCTTGTGAACCCTACAGCCTCTTCTCCACAGCTCCAGGCCTGTGATTTTTCCCCTAATAAGGAACCCTCGAGCTACCCTAATGTCATTCAATAAGACAGTCATCCAGGTTCACATCCAAAGGATAGCACTAAAACTATTAAGAAGCCTATAGGGAAGAAGCTAAAAGGCAGTGTTGATCTCAATTTCAAGAACAAGAGGGCTAGATGTTTAATTTCTCGATGTGCTCGAAATAAATGAAACCCTGTGTAGACACAATCAACACAATTGAAGTGAGTGAAGACTCAATCTCATAAATAAAAAAATTATTGGCTGAAGAGGACCCCGTGTCATTCGGGCTATACCCTGACCGACCCTACGACTATGTTAACAATCTGCCTCCTTGTCTAAAGGATAACCCAGAATTGCCTGGCATCCAACTCTGTGATAAGCCTACCATTCGTGTGGAGGATTCTCCAATCCATAATATTGTTAGTGCTAATGAAAATTCATTACAGTCACAGTGCGATGAGTGTCGATCATGGATCGACAGGTACTATGTTGATGTTCCATAACTACAGTCACAACTCAAGTCTTTAAGAGACCAAGTTGATAGGTTGACAAATGAAAACAACAGACTCGAGTCCATTATCCAAGGGAAGGAGAAACGATTGAAAACTATAGGTCGTGTCATTTTCAAGAATGTAGAGGCAGCAACAACTATTGTAAATTCCAAAATTTCTTGATATGTTTTGATTCCATGATTTGAGGTGTGATGTTTTTAAATTTTAGCATGATTTTTTCACTCTTAAGTTAGGATATTCAATTTGATTGAATAAACTATTTTTCTTATTAAGATTAGTTTGTTTTGTTTATTTAATAAAATATGATTGCATTTGCTATTATAACTAGCTACATAATCGTAAGATTTTGTAGCCAGTTAGAAAAATTCGAATTGTTTGATTTGATAATTTAAGACATATCTGAAATCGTCTCATTTTCCTTTGTTTTCAGGATGATTAAGGAGCCCGTGATTTCCAAGGAGATATGAGGCACTCTTTGAGATCTCCCATCCATATCAACTTTGTATTTTGAGTAAATTAGACTGTTGGTAGTTTTTGATATTTAGTGAAATCAGGGTGGTTGCATCCCCCATTATTTTTTGAAATAAACTTGATCTTATCAACAGGAAACAGTTATGTTTCCTGAAACCTATATAAACCTATTATTTTGTAAACATTGAATCATCTCATCCTGGGGCAAGAGTATGGGCATTTTTATTACAGACTTGAATGGAATATGATGCATGTTACAGCTTTAGCTTTTCTGTATGATGTTTTCATTCAAGTTATGTTCATTTCAATTTGATAATAGATTATGATTGCTTTTGTCGACATAGTTTATTGCGAGTTGATATCATTCGATTTATATATGTTGTCTATATTTCCCGTTTCATAACAAAACACATAGTGATCATCTATCCAATTTAAATTAGTATATTCATCTCTAATTTATGTTGAATGTCTGCCTGCAAGTTCTTACGGAAAGATTTATCTCCTCGTAGAAATTTGCAAATCATATGATTACTGTAACCGTTTCTATTCAATGTTCTATTGTTATAATTTTATCTCCAGGATTATCATTCCTCATTTATTAGGGCCAGTCCCAAGATCTGTAGTAGGTTTACTTCGTCAGATAAAAGTGGCTGGATATTCAACAGCGAATAGACATTGGATGCAAATAACAGGTCACCTTGTTGCTTGATTTCGTCAGCTTGTTAAATGTAAAATTTTTCTCTATATAAAACATTTTCTACTATCTAGCATGTTTTGTTTAATTAGGCAGTTTTATGTTTTGATTTCATGAGTGTTTATATCTAAGGAAATAAACTCAAAAATAAACAGTATTTTATTTTTGTTTATTACTTTCAACCGAAGAACCATTAAATGTTGGATTTTCTATGAGTTTAGACTAAAACTCATTATTTGTATATATTGTACATATGATAACTAGAATTATTTTATAAGTATTAGTTAGTTAAACTGTATATATATATTAGATGTATGTATATTTTTTAGCGATTGTTATTTATTAGATCATTGTTTTTCCTTTAGTTATTTTTTCACTTTCTTTAGGAGTTAGATCAGCCAATGGAGCCGCTAAACCCGTCAGAGTGAATTAATCCAAACTACTTGGGTTAATTAGACAAACCCGGACCGGATTCACTCCTCCAGTTGATGAGCGGTCAATTTCGCCCATCAACATGGCCTCATGGTGGAAATAAGACAAGAAATTCATGAACAGTAGCAACGACTGGTACAACACAATAAACCTCAGAGAGTTGTATATTTATCTAATGGATTTGATCTTTTGATTATATGGAGAAAAATATTGCTCGAAGTTTTCAGAAGCATAGATTCCTCTTACGTATATTGTGGTGATATTTGGGAGTAGCTTCAACTTGAGAGAAATCATTTCCAAGAAAATAAGCACTAACATCTTGTAGGCCCAGACACCGAAGGATGGAGAAATGAAAACTTTTCACATGGCGTCATACCTATTGGACATGATCTACACAAGGAACATTTTCATAGGCATGAATATTAGCTAGCATGTTGTTGAGTTATTTTTGTATGCTTACTTCAACATTCTATGGGAGAATAGGTACAAGATATTTTATTCCCTAATATGTGTTGAGTTCATAGACCGAGTATATTTCATTCTATTTAGGAAAGAATGCCCAAGGCTTATAGCGACAATGATGAAGATGGTTTCAAAAGTAGGCCACTGGTATTTTGAAGAAACCAACACTTATACCAGAGTGTTGGAGGCTATTGGCATGCCATACTTACTCCCCATTCATGTCTCAGACCGGATCATTGTGGGAGAAATTTATTACCAAACCATTCTTCAAAGCTATAATGCCACTTTGGTGAAGGACAGGAAGAGAGGTTTCATACCCTATGGATTTCACATAGAGTTTTACATGGTAAATGACACTGCACATAGAAAACAAAAAGGGTTGAGCCATATTGAGTATCGATTCCCCACGATATGATTTCACAATAATAATCCAAAGGGCCTCGTACTTCAGCATGCATCGCATGTATCCTCCTTTTGGATGTATGCTCATGATATTTTTTAAGATTAAATATTTACAGTGGGCGCTCAGGATTGGGAGGATGTGCTCCATAGAAGGGATAAACCCAATATGACCAGATTCAAAGCGATGTGTATGGATGAGAAAGTTGAAATAATAGATAAAAAAACTCGAGGCCCCTTAGGGTAAGAGAAGAAAACAGAGTAGTTGAAGTGACAGAGGCATGGAGGAGGGGGATGTTGTTACTAGAAGAATCCAAAAGAGATATACAAAGGTTATAATAAAATCCCCCACTTAACCCTTTGATATAAACCTTGAGGATTATCCTGACTGGCACAAGAAATTGTGGAGAAGAGATAAATATCTCATATACAATTCCACCAGAAGAAATCATTGATCAAGAAAACCCCATCCCTATGTCACCACATGTAGGGTCACCGGTGACTACTACAGTTTAAAAGAGGATAGCAAGAGATTAAAGTGGGACGGTTGTGCCTAATGTACTCATAGACTTAATTACCATATATGATAATAAGGAGATTTCAAAGGTTTCACGCATAACCCCGGTACCAATCACATAAGAGGAATAACCAAGGGAAACATCTACTCCAAATCATGATGTTTTGATCCCAAATACCCATGAAGGAGACCCTGCGGCTAGAAGTACTATGGAACATCAATTTATTGACCAATTCGAAACACATCTTCAAAAGGATAGCTCCAAGAATGACTTGGGTTATGGTGAACAGGAAGAAGAAACACAACAACTAGAAATCAACATCTCAACAATTGACCCCTAGATAATATCGATTCTTCGCCTATCTCCCCAACTAGTAAAAAGACTCCACTAACCGAAGAGGACTAGAAGGAGGCCAATTCATGAGAGTATATAGAAAACTTCCCTTCTAAGGAATTGCAAGGAGTCATAGAACATTTCTACATGGCAGGAAGCCTAGGAAACACTTTGACCTAGGGAGATCAACATATTCCTGAACCAGTAGATGAAATCATTGAGATATAGGCCATCGCTTATGATATAAAAAGGAAAGTTGTGATGAGAAGAATGACCAAGAAAAGGAGGCTCACTCTCAATAGCACACTTCTCGTCACCATAGAGGAGACGTTGTTTAACATAGAAAATGATAAGATGACTGAGATGATCGGAGCAGGTATGGCTATAACCGATGTTACTTTGGACAGGGAAATAAGGGATGAAAGGTAGGTAGACATCATGAAGAAAGAGTCATACCATCTGCACCATCAAGCTAAGTATTACTAGAATTAAACACAAGATGTATTACTCTTGAAGAGTGAGTTCCGAGAAACGTATGCACAATTTACAAGTGAAAGCAATCTCTTCACCGCTTGCATATCTGACTTTCAAGAAGATACCCTCATGGGGATGGAAACATTTAATGATGTGCACATATGGTATGAGAAGGAACATCAAGTATTTGAGTAGATCTACTACATCAACGAAGTGTAGAAAGGCAAAGACACATAAGAGCATTGCATCCTAGTGTTGATGGATAACAATCTCTCCCGAATCAGGAAAGTAGTTGAATACTGGTTAAGTATGGTCCAGGATCCTCAACGGAAGATACAGGAAAGATGGGGAGAGTGCGAGAAAAGTTGGGAGAAAATAAATCGGGAGATGTAAAACATTGACCTATTGGAGTTTGGTCCACCGGAGGATTTTGCCGATTTGCATGACATAGTCAAGTGACATACAAAGAAAGACTCGGCATGGGAAGTAGAGATTTCACATATTTCAATCATGGCCCCAGGTCAAGTGAAGAAGTTCATGGAACACCCGATCAAAGCTCTCGCAGTACTACAATGCTTAAGTGTCAATTTAATCAGGTATAAGGAATGAACAATAGAGATAAAGGAAGTCTTCTCTGCCCCAATGGATCAACACAGATTTCCATATGAAAATACATGCAAAGATCTCTTCATCAAGTGGTCAGAGTACAAGAAGAACAATCCACTTTAGTGAAACCACTAGACGAGCAAAAGAGAATAGATAGATAAATCTTCCACGTGGTGTTTTCTTACTTTAACACAACTTTAGTATCTATTTTTAGTTTTTTTTTTGGTATAAAAAAGGGCATCGACCTGGGACAAGGGGTCGATGGTTTTGGTGAGAAAGAATTTTTCTGGAATTTTGTAAGAGAATTATTTATGTGCAAGTTATTTTAATTAAAATTTTTTGTTTAGAACCAAAGACACTTATATCATCTAATGATTTAATGTGATTGGATCGAGGGGGGATTATCTTTATCTTCGGATGAAATACTTGCTAATGTATTGAGTAAGAGTAACTATTTTTGTTATTTAAGGTTATCAGATAACTGTATAATACAGTTCTTTTATTCGAGTTGATGAATAAAAATCAATTTTTTAAACCCATGATTGATAATAGAGCATCGAAAATTTATTTTCTTGCACTAACTTGTTGTCATGTATATGTTTTCCTTTCTATAACTATTATCTCAAACAATGTTGAATTTCCACTAGTCAAAATGGTATTAATGCTAGTTTGAAGTTGTTTAGATATTCTTCATCTCCATGCTAAGGTATAGAGGTTATCCTAAAAAACCCATCCTTCTCCCAACACATAGTTAACTTACCTCTGCTATTTGGATTAATATTTGTCTTTCTTTGTTATAAATATTAAGAAAAGAACAAAAAATAGAACTTCCCATCCCGAGGAAAGGTTTCATAGAAAAGACACATCTCTCAGTAACGATTAAATTCCATAGATAATTCCAGCCATATCATGAATCTGGAGAACCTTACCACTCATCAAACACTTACGAGTCTAATTGGACCTCTTAAGTGGGTTTGGTTCCTCCTGTTGATTTAAAGGGACCTCATACCCCTCAACAAAATTGGCGCTAGAAGGAGGGCCCGACGAATGAATGGATAATAATACTTCTGATACTATATTCTTCATAGCCTATAGATTCAAAACAACCCACATGCATGGCTAGTCATTCTTGAGACATCCCACATACAGAGAGTACTCGCGATACGAGTAACTCACCTCAATGCGAAGAGGAAGAACACATGTACCCTGAAATACCTTACACTCTTCCCCACAAGGAGTTGAATTAGTTCATAATAATAACAAGGTGTTATAAGCCTAATTTGCACCTAGCCTACATACCTGGCCTCAAGCCTTACTATTTGCCAATTTATTGAGCCAAGATCTTCTAAAAATCCCTCTTTTTTGAGCCACACACGCCCTGGCCTTCTACAGCCAGCGTATGCACACATCCATACGCTTGCAGGCCTTCTACAACCCACGTATACTGACAAAAGCACAAAAAATGGAAAGTTGCAGATGGGAGACAAAGTTTCAGGAAATTACTAAAACCATTTGACTACCTATGGCCAGTCATTCAACCAGATAACTACCTATAAAAGAAGGGGTAGGGGTCCTATTTAAGAAGGAGAAGAGCATAGAAACTCTTCCCAAATTTATCCCCCCTTTGCACCAATTTCCTGCAATTGTATTGTGAGGTTGAGTAGTTGGTGCATTGTGAAGAGGAGCCCGGGACTAGGTTTGAGGAGAAGTGCTAGCCACATATTGTACGTTTACTCTTGTGAAGATTAATACAAAAAGGAATTTTTTTTCATCCCACCATATCATGTGTTCAAATTGTGTATCTATTTTATGATATTGTCACATCTAACCCAATAATTAGTATATGAAATGCATGTTTGCAACTCTCTGTTTGTCCATGTGTGAATGTAGGTCAGCTTTGGGAGGAGGCTTACAGTCAAGGAGCGAGTGAAAGCGAAGCGATTGACATCAAACGAAGGATTTAAGGTAGAGTTACCTAATCTTGTTTCCACCTTTGTATTGCATGAATGTGGGGTTTTGTGTTGGGAGAATAGGAAAAAGTAGAGGCCTTTAAATGGTCATTTTTTGCATGCATGATTAGAGCCCTTAAATGCTAAGTCCGTAAGAAGGATTTCCCACTCACATCAGAATTGGAGACTCCACTGGGAGTCTTGAGGGTTCTTTGGGGATTTCTTATTGGGTATTTTGAAATTGGTTTTACTTCCTTTTTTGAGTTTCTGCATGAAGTCTAAGTGTTCAGGGGTTCTGGTTCTCAATACCAGTCTTCCCTGCTCTGCTTAACCAGACTATTTTTATTTTTATTTTCTATTTTTTGAGAGTCTTAAGAGTCATACATGCCCTGTATTGGGACATCTCACATATGCACGTGCACTACCTTTAGTCAGCCTGCGTATGTACGTCTGTTGATGAAGTGCTAGCTGTGTGTCTAAGAATCCAAGAAATCCTTCTCAGGAAGAGGCAGTCATCCTCTCCCCTGCAGAAGTGATCCTTCTCATGGATCTTTTGGGTCCTCCTAGGTCTCTGATTGAACAATCCATAGTCAGGTAAAAACCTCGGGATTATCTTTGTTTCGCTATATTTTTCTTGCCTCTTTGCATCAAAGTAAGTTTTTTCTTACCTTTAAGGGGTGTTGGTGTTCAATACTAGTATCCTCTGCTGAAGCTTAGCTTCTTATTTTCTTTTTTTTGGAAGGATTTCAGAGGCACACGCGGACTTTAGTGGGCATGCCCATGTGCACACGTGCCCTGCCTTTCTACAGCCCGCATATGCATGCTAGCTGTTGAAGAGACAATCGCGTACCTGTCTAGAAATTTTTTTGGAGGTAGTCATCCTCCTCCCTGTTAGGTTTTTACTTCCCAGGGTATTTCTTATCTGAATGTGGTCTCTGTCATAACGGCTTAGCCTAGGTTTGGACTCTATTATGGCTTGCTTTTTCATTCAAAGTCTCTTCCCATTTCTTTGTTAGTTTTTTTGATGATATAGTGAGTCATTCTAATCTTCCTTCTTGGTTGTTAGTATCTCCCCACGGTCAGTGGTTAGCTAGAAACTTTTCTTGGCCTGGTCTTGTCTTTGATTTTTTTCCATTTTTTCTTTAGAAAAGGAGAAAGCTTCCAGCTTTAGTTTTTCTTGTTTTTTGAGGCACAATAAAAAAAAAGTAGATATTTTTTTTGTTTGGTTAAGTAGTCAAGTGTTTGCACGGATTATCAGGAAAAACTTCATTTTCATAAGTTCTTGGTTGATTGACTTAGGACAATAAGTATCTTGTAGTCGAGTGAAAGCATGTTTTCAGTTTTCTGTCAAAAGATATTAGAAAGAAATTTTGAAAAGTTGGTCAAAGTAAATTCTTTTTGAAGAAGTAGTTTTGTTTTAAGCACTTTGCAGGTTCTTCTTTTTGGTGCTATAAAACATCACTAGTTTCATTATCATCTCCTATGACTTTAGAAAACAACCACTAAAATAAATGTTTAAATAAAATCTTTTAGACTTTATGTTTTATAGGGTACACCAACAAGTCTAGGACTAGAGCCTTGATTTAGGTTGGAGAGGAAACTCTTCAAGGCTACCAAACACAAGCATAAGAGTCTGAGCCAGGGAGTGTTCAAATTCTAGTTACCATGAAGTTGTCTGGGATGCCCCTCTAACACATGGGATAAACATGAGGTCACGTGCAGAAAGGTAGCAGAGATAACCCCTCCAAAAATGGACCAAGCATAGAGGGAAACACATATAGAGGGCTTGTCCTGGGATTCTGTCGTTAACACTTGCCACAGAGCTTCGTGGGTATCGAATCCATTAAAGGTCCTCAGTTGTCTTCTAGAACACCTGATCTTGATACCTTGGATAGGTTTCAAGCTTGATACCATGCTCATTGCGGTCCACCCGACTGTCGACTGTACCCACCCGACAACTGTTCGCGAGTTGGCAACCTAGTTTCCTATCATTCTAGTAACTTACACAGGTGACTACGGAGGTATACCGTGGTACCTAGGACAGACATCGGGCCACACTTTGCAAAGTATACCCTGAGGGTTCTTCCTTATTCGAGTTACACTTGCACCGGTAACATTCTCTAGTGTTGGTTGTTGTAACTGTTCTTCCAGCTAGCTAGTGACTGCTTGTTTTATCTCATAGGAATTCTTTGATAGAGTGTGTTTTTTTCTCAATCGGTTAGAAAGGCCTTAGTGTGTCTCTAATATTCTCACATAGTGGAGGATCAGGAGCTCCGATAGTCAGAAAGGCTTCTTGGCATACCATCATTCAATCTCGAGTCACCCCCACCGCCACTAAGGCGGAAGCTAGACCATCAAGGGTCATTTGAATAAACTGGGACACGGGTAATTATGTCCAACCCACCTTTGCGAGAAGAACATCTCATCCTAAAGGAACCAACCATTACTGACCTTGGAGTGCAAGTTCTTGGTCCTAACAACCCTCCGGTTATGGATCTTTTAGCGCCCATTGTCGTACAGGTCTATCCTTACGAGCATTTGGAAGTATCCCAAGCAGAGATGGAACCAAATCTCGCAACTTCTTCAAGGAATTCTCATATTCCCTCTATGGCTATCACAATTGGGGGTGTTCCACGTCCTAACCAACTGTCGCTATTTCGGGCCACTATGGTCTTTGGTGGCGATCACTGCTCCATTGTCTTAGAGTGCGACATGCCCTCCGTTCACATACAAAATTCTTGGCTTTGATCCAAATGTTGTCCTTTTTCACTCCACTCAACCAACTTTAAGTCTAGGGGCAGAGAGTTCAAACACTCCTCTGCAAGGATCCACAGGGGGAATTCCATCTCCTTATAATGCTTTCCCTTATGGAGGGGGTCACATACCTCCTGCGTTCCCTACACTCAACGGTGCTCACCAGCAATCTGTTGGGCCAAGCATGAACTATGGTTCGTATGGAGTGAATAGTCAAGGATTGCCTTCTAATAGTCATTCGGTAGGTTCGACACCATTCTCTTTGTTCAATGCGTTTTCTAACAATGCTTTCTCGTATGTTGCTTTCCCCACTAGGGGAAACCCTGGTTATGGACAATTGAATCCTATGCAGGGTACTATTCCTACATAGGGGGAAAACCCAAGAATATCTTCCCCCCAAGGACCTTGGAATCCTTGGCAAGGATCAGCTTCCTCATCATGGATGTCGACGAGGGACAACCCTTTCCAAAGTCATTGGAACCCCAAACAAGGTTCAACACCTATGTCCATCGGGTCGGTAGGGGGAATCACATCTCAAAATCCTTGGACTACAATGCAAGCCCAACCTCCTTTATCCTTCTACAAAACTCAGCTGACGATGCCTCAATAAGCATAGAATCCATATGCTGGTCCTAGACAAGGATTTTACCAAACTCCTGGCCAGCAACTAAACTTTTCTTGGAAACCTGGTGCTAGTCAAAATCTAGGCCCCTTTTTCCACGGTCATTATCAGCAGCCCAAACTATCGTTCCTAGAAAATTTGCATTTTCCTGACTTAACGAGGTTGTTGAATGACCACATCTGTCACGAACTGCATTGGCCTCCTATGTCGACCAATTTTCCTTCGGACATTCCCAAGTTTGAAATCCAAACCTAATGAAGATCCAGGTGATCATGTGACTACTTTTCATCTTTGGTGCTCTTCTAACTCATTGAAAGATGACTCCGTCTAGTTGCGCTTGTTTCAATGCACTCTCATAGGGAGTGTTGCGAAATGGTACATTGAGCTTGACCACTCAAGATACTCTTCCTTTGGAAAATTGGCAATGGATTTCTTAAACCATTTCTAATTACCTGTGAGATATGATGTCATCACCAAATTGCTAGCCAAATTTGAGTAGACCAAGGTGGTCCATATCTCCAATCACATCCGAGAATGGAGATGCCAGAAGAGTTTGATAAAAGTACCAGTCCCACCTAAATTTTTGTTGGAGTGGTTCCTTAAGTCTTTGGTACCCTAGTTATCCAAAGATGTAGCAATGTCGGGAGTCTTTTCTGAAGAAGACATGATAATGAGAGCTCAATAGGTTGAGCTGATTTATTCGCAATCTGGCCTACTTTATGAAATATTGCCAGATGCACCAAGGTCAATTCTCGACAAAACTAGATAGAGAGTTGGACTGCATGTCGATGGTATTGCCATTTCAACACAAGCAAAGTCTACTGATCCACTATCAAAAAAATTGCAACAATTGTTGATACAACAGACAACGGCCAGCCAGACCACCGGTCCAGCTGTTCCCCCTACCCAAATGTCAGATGTACATAGCGTGCAATCGACAAAACCGAAGGCCAACTAGTAGCCCAACGGGAAGAAGAAACAACGAAAGAAGGGTAAGGGGGATAATAAACCTACCAATAATGTTGGTAGGGGAAACACTAAAAAGAAAAAGACGAAGTATATGTGTAATATATGCATGGAAGACCACCCAACTTATCAGCGCCCTCGACTCACGGAGGCCCAAAAGTTATTGGCACAACAATAGCCTGTTGTGTTAACGAACCCATTCCAACATGGGAAAAATTTAACTCAAGCTTCAGTGAGTGTGGAAGGGGGAAGTCAAGGCCCCCTTCCATCTTTGAGCAATCCTCCGTCTGTGAATGTGTACATGATGAAAGGTGATGCATACATATCAACCAAAGAACATGACTAGAGAAAACCTAGTTCCTCTGAGAAGAGTAAAGAAGCTGAGATTCCCCCTCTTCCTCTCTAGATTGAGAAGATGTTGGGAGAAACATTGACACACATCCCAAATGGTGTGTTCAAGAAAGCTTCTCACAACCTGAACGCAAGGGTTGCCCAAAACTACTCTATGGTGGAGGATTTATCACAAACCTCTTGTGCGATGTCTACTTTGGAAGTCCTCCAGAGTTTCCCTTACTAGAGAAAGGCTTTGTTATCCACTTTAGGATCTGCTGAGACTTGTAATCCAGGCACGATCATGCTTGATACGACTGACCTAAAATGTTGTCTCCCTTACCATGTTGCATTTTAGATACTAGTGGCTTATACCACAAAAAAATTTACATGGAACATTTTTTGCACAGTGGTTGATGAGGGTGCCTCGACATGCGTAATGTCTTTGGCATGTTGGAAGGCCATAGGCCATCTCGTTTTGTCTCCGTCACCAACTCTTCTTACCGCTTTCAACGGTCGTTCTTTCCATCCACATGGCATCATTCCCTCTTTCCCCGTGCAGTTAGGGGGGAAAACCGTGTGCATCAAAGTTGAAGTAGTCAATGCTCAACTCGACTATAATTTTTTGCTAGAAAGGAGTTGGACATATTCTATGCAAGCAATGGTTTCTATTGTTTTCTTGGTCTTGTTGTTTCCACATGAGGACCGGATATTGACCATTGATCAATTGTCATTCTCCCATCCTGACCCTTCATCGGGGGCATCCACGGTCCCAATGATCAATAACCCTCAACCTGTCATCGTCAACATAAGGGTTGGTTTGTGCCCACCTTTTATGGGTACTTTCGATTACCCTCCCCCTCTCGAGATATTAAATTCGTGTCAAACTAGCCTAAGGTTGAGATTTTTTAAGTCTTGTCGTTTTGTACAACTTACTTTCATGATCCGTGGACTCTTCCTTCCCCATCAAGCATGATGGAAGGGATAGGGCACCATGGCATGTCCATGCCCTTATCCACGGAAGAATTTGCATACTTTGTAGTCCATCAAAATTTCGTTGACCATGACCCGACTCCTGCACAAGATTTAGATCCGATTTCAGAGCCTACTTGGGCTCGAGGTTCCCTTGCCGATACCGATTCTTTAGACTTAGTCCTGCCCTTTGACGAAGAAATCATAGAGCCAATGACCAGTCTGAACAAACCCTAGGATGATCTCCATCATAGATCTTATTTCCTCCTAGATTTAAGAAGAATTGAAGAAGGAGAATTCACTTTGACTATGATTGGAGATAGGTCTTGTCCTATCAATCCATTGGCTACACATGCAGTTTATGCCGAGGGTAATATGGTAGCCATCACTGAAATGATACCTATTAATATCTCCAGAACCCATGGTGTCATGGAGAATGTCCTCATTGGAGTTGATTTCTCCCCCGAAGAGATTCGAATCTACACGGATTTATTTAAATAATTTCATGGCATTTTTCGCTTGGTCTTATGAGGAAATGCCAAGCATTGATCCAAGAATTCTTGAACATGAAATAATGAATTATCCTAATGCTAAATCGATCCGGTAGAAGCTTCATCCATTCAATCCTAGGAAGGAAACAACTATCAAAGATGAAGTAGAGAAACTACTTAAGGCAGGTTTTATCTACCCCATTCACTTGACTCAAGGGGTGTCAAACCCCATTCTAGTCAATAAAAAATAGGGTACAATTCACGTTTGTATGGACTTCCATGATTTGAACAAGGCTTATACAAAGGATATTTTCCCTACACCATTCATTGACTAGATAGTCAATGAATGCAGAAGATGCAAAGCCTTTTCTTTCATGGATGGTTTTTCAGGCTACAATCGGATACATATCAAAACCGAAGACCAACACAAAACCAATTTCATTTTTCCATGGGGTAAATTCGCTTATCAAAATGCCCTTTGTTATGAAAAAATGTTGGAGCTACCTTTCAGTGGGCCATGTCTTTCACTTTCCACGATCTCAAACATATAGTTGAGGCTTACCTATATGACTTAGCATCACGATATCGTAAGAGAGATGATCATCCTATGCACCTCAGACTCATCTTTGAGCGATGTCGCTACTACTAGATTTTCTTGAATCCAAACAAGTGTAGTTTTTGCATTACGTCAGGTTGTCTACTAGAGCTCATAGTTTTGACAATGGGGATCATGGTCAATCCTCTCAAGGTTGAGGCAATAGTTCAGTTGCCTCCCCCACGCATGATCCTTCAACTTCAGAGTTTGCAGGGAAAATCGAACTTCTTACGGCGTTTCATCACAAACTATGTCGAGATCACAAAGGGATTTATGCATTTACTTAAGAAGGACGTCCCTTTTCATTAGGATGAAGATGCTTAATGCTTGTTTGATGATTTGACATGTGCCCTCACATCTACCCCTTTGCTTCGGCCAACCAATTATAATAAAGATTTCCTATTGTACTTGGCCGCAACAAAGTCGACCATTGTTATGGTTTTGGTTTAGGAGGATGATGTGCTTTCTGAGTGCGTGATCTATTATCTGAGCCAAGGCCTGGTTGGACTAGAACTTAATTATTCCCACATTGAAAAACTTGCGTTGGAAATATTTCATGCTATCCAACAATTTCGTCATTATATATTGTTATGCAAGACCACCATCATTTTCGTTGTGAATCCATTTCAATACATATTGACACGACAAGAAATTGGTGGAAAGATCAGTAGATGGATAGTTTTCCTCCAAGAATTTGACTTAGATTTTGTTTTGGTAAAATCCAAAAAGTCAATGGTCGTTGCGGAACTTATATCGGAACTTTTGGTCGAGTCAGGTGATGTTATGCTTGAAGATTCTCCTATTAAAGGAGACATGTTTCTAATCACGTCTTCAGACCCCTGGTACGGAGATATACTTGTCTTTCTCCAAAATTTGAAGTGCCCCACCTCTGCTTCTCGTGATGAGCATCGTTATATGCACCACTAGGCCAAGAAATATCTTATACTCGAAGACACATTGTATATTCGAGGCATAGATTTCATCCTTCTTCGATGTCTCACTCATGAAGAAGCAAAAAGTGTCCTTAACAATTGACACACTGGAGCATGTGGTGGCCATATGTCTGGGCTGGAAATAGCCCAAAATATCTTACACGTCGATTACTTCTGGTCGACATTAATCAAATATTGTGTTGAATCATTCAAGAAGTTCCACCCGTGTCAAATATTCTCTCGGAAGATGGGGGAACACCCTGCTCCTATGTTTCCCATCATTATTGTTGGTCCTTTCACCAAGTGGGGGATTCATTACACTACATGAAACCCCCCTTCAACAAGGGGGCACCATTATATCATCATAGCAGTAGACTACTTTATGAAGTGGGTTGAAGCTATGCCAACGTTCAAGGATGATGGAGAGAAAACAACTCTCTTTTTGTTCAACCAGATTATAGCAAGGTTCGGCGTCCTCAGAGAGATTGTCACTGACCATGGTAGTCACTTCCAGAATAAAATGATGATTGAGTTAACATCAAAGCTTGGGTTGAGGAAAGAAAATCTGTCACCTTACTACCCTCAACCGAATGGTCAGGTGGAAGCCATGAATAAGTCCCTCAAGACTATTTTACAGCGAACGATCAATTCAACCAAATCAAATTAGCATTTGATGTTGTACTCTGCGTTATGGGCCTACCAAATGACTGTTAAGACTGCAATCAGTTTCTCACCTTTTCAACTCGTTTATGGGCTGGAAACAGTTTTACCCATAGAATGTCATATCCCCTCTTTAAAATTCACAGTACATTTATTTCCAGACACTTCACCTCTTGAAAAGTGGTTATTACATCTCAAACAGCTCGATGAGTAGTGTCGAGACACAACCTTGGCTAACGAGGCTCACAAACAAAACGTTAAGTGTCAGTATGATCGATTCATTAACCCTAGGATTTTATTTGAAGGCGACCTTGTCCTAGTCTATGACCAAGATAAGGTTCCCCTAGGGGAAAGAAATTTCAAACCCTTGTGGTTCGGACCATTCATTGTTAAAGAGGTTCTTAAAAAAGGCACTTATTGTCTGGTTGACTTTGAGGGAAACTCTTTGGCTGACCCTAGAAATGGGCTCTACCTCAAGAAGTATTACTCATAGGTAGGTCACCTTCAGTGACTTTTTGTAACATATGTATAGTCTTTGTACATTTGTTTTTCTTACTTTTTGTCTTTTATGCAAGTGTTGTTGTTGATGAAATTATTTTCACTATGGTAGATGTCAAGTGAATCGAAGGCTTTTGTGGGGTTTGCAAGCGGTGCTATTCGACACACTCGAAGGCTTGCTTCCACAGCTTGGGTGATTTTTACACCTCAAGGCCAGTTGTTATCCTCAAGAGGCATCTGTTTAGGTAATGGTACAAATAATGTTGTCGAATACACCTCATTCATAGAGTTGATTCATGATGCTTTGTCGCTTGGTATCTCTCACCTCTGGGTCTACTTAGATGCTCAAATGGTTTTGTCTCAATTAAATGGTGTTTACCACATTTACAACCCTACCCTACACCGACGGTTCCTTAGGGTATGTCTCTTGGAATTTTTTTTTGATTACATTACTTACATTCATGTTCCTAGGAGATTAAATCACATTACAGATACTCTAGCTAATCATATTTTATATTGGCATTTTGCACACATGTAAAAACAAAAAACACACATGCACATGTAAAGACATTTGTAACATAATCCATAAAGCATAAAAAGACAAAAAAGAGCCATATATATATGTCAAAAAATGTATCAGAGTATAGTGTGGGCGCAAACGCTTCAAAAATATACATAGTAGGAGTCACGGGGCTTATGCCCTCAAAAATGTACAAAAGCGCTCACGGCACATAAACAATCCAACCTAGCTATGGTTGGGGCCTATTGGCTCGGGCGTAGTGTGCAACGACGTTTTCCAAATGCTAAAAAAGTTGGACCCAAGTTTGTGGCACCCCAACTACATGAGGCTACACAGAGGGTGGCAGATCCTCAATCTCTGCCATAGGCACAACATGAGTAAGAGTAGTAAGGTTCTGCTCTACCCACCTCAAAACTCTCTCAGCCTCCCCAAGTTGAGTCCCCCCTGCTGCTCCTACCAGTTTAGCGGCTCCGACTGCTCCCACCTCTAGATGAGGACGTCGTTTGGTCCTCACAAAATCAGTCGGACGCAATGGTCCCACGTCTGCACATAACAAACAAATCATTGTCAGATACTTTGGTACACACAAAAAAAATGATATATATATAAAAGAAAATAAAAATCAAAAACTATGAAAATTAGAAACTTACCCAACTCTCCTCGCACTACTCCGGGAGGAAAAACCATATCGAGGTCTCTGAAAAAATCAATGCCATCATATGGATAGTCTTCTATCACTAGAATCTGGAGAGATCACTAGTCGAAGAACTTGTCATCGAAGGCCTCCATGGTCCTTCCACCACCCTATCATGGAAATAGTGTCACCCATATACATATGGCTGGGAATGTGGCTGTGTGCCCTTGTACTATCTCTCAAGGGCTAATACTGGGCACCCTCTCGAAGAAGAATGCACAAAGTATGGTCCCAAACCAGAAGTTTATGTGCCTCCACATGTGGCACTCAGTCACCTGCCTTTTCATGCAGTCAAGTAATGTCGTGCTCCAATAAAACATGTGTGCATTCAAGCACTACATCGCACAATGCATGTGCACCCGGGACACTTGGTGAAGTGCAGCAGATCCAGTGATCCACCCAATCAGCAACACTATCACTTTTACTGATAGGTTAGATATCTTGTCAATCGACACCTGTGTGCCCACTTTGTCAGTACCTGCCTCACAATGGAGCCCAATCAGCTCCACTATGTTATGAGTCCCTAAAGGAAATGTGTGGAAGTTGACTGGTTCCCCTCTCCTCGAGAGGCTAGTAAGGAAGTATATGTCCTTTGTCGTTGGAGTCAACGGTTGACCTTCAAGCATGAAGGCCTCTGCATGCGGGTGCCAATAATCTATCAAGGCATTTAGTAGCCGCGGTTTTGCCCGCATGAATGGACACTAGTATAATTTCAATAGCCCACATTGAGTCAATGGAACAGTCACACCAGGGTCCTCATCGACCAAAATTTCGATGTCTTCATGCTCTCTTTCCCTCCAATGAACATACACCTTGCAAGTACCAGTTCAGGAGGGTAATTAGATATTGCTTTTTATTTTTTTCACAAAATTTGGGGCATACGCGCTCTGTAGTGGTGACAGTCTCATATGCACACATGTAGTAATTCTTCTGCACACCTGCATATGCGTGTTTTCCCAAGACAGCCCATGTGTGCATAGGGTCGACCCTTTTAAAGGTTGACACCCCCAAAAAAATGAAATAAAATGCATAAAATAAAAGTTGAAATGCAAGAGGAGTGAATTTGTACTTACTTGGTCCAATCGGAAGTTTGTTTCATCCACGGAATCTCCCGGAAACAACACATTTATCAAAGGGGTGTTTTTGGCTCCAAAGTCAATTTCCCAAATCAGCAATGGTGATAATGAGCTACCAACTTTTATTTATAGACTTTTGGGCCCCTTTTTGTCATTTTTTTGACCCACTTGTCATTTTTTCTAAACTAAAAATCATTTAGTATGGTTTAGGAGTTTCTTTGGGAAGGTTATGATAGAGGTCACTTCAGGTATCGAGAATCTTTTGCAAGATTTGGGTCACTTTTGAAGGTCCATTGGTAAAAATATCATTTTTTCAACTTGAGCATTTAAGTTAGGATTCTACCTCCACTTTTTGTATCTCATTGTCTTTATCACTTTTCCATAGGATTGAACCCACCGAGTTGTGACACAGAACCATTTTTTCTTTTTTATAAGTGTCGTAATGTTGTGGTAGATCCTCTCCCTTCATGGATGTCGTAGCTAGATCCTGCTTACATTTTCGACATCCGTGTTGTTGGTAATGACTATAGGCTCAGGATTCCTTGTTAGTCTTGTCCTGATTACAAGTTTGAGCCTCATCTGCATGATTTTTTATCACTCTTGACCTCACCCTCCAGACTTCCAAAATTTTAAACAGGTCTTCTTTTAAGCTCTTTTCAGACCCTTTAAAACATGAAAAGATTGTCGAACGATCTTGTTGTCTTTCATGCTCGTTAAACTGAAATTTGAAGGCACGTCTGTCTGGCAGTAGTTTACCCCTTTTTCATTCTGGATGGTCAACTGTACGAACAAAGGTATACTCTAGGAACTTTAGTTCTCTAGAAGAGTATCCTCGGGTATAATTTTACCCCTTTTTCCGGTCCTGAGGAACTAAATTTATGAAAAAGGTACCCTCATGGAGTCCATAGTTAAGCTCTTTTCAAACTCCCTAAAATTGAAAAGATCTCCGAGTGACCTTGTTTCTTCACACTTGTTAAAATGGCCAAGAAGAACAACCTTTATGGAGTCCATAGTTAAGATTTTTTCAAACTCCTTAAAAATGAAAAAATTGTCGAGGGACCTTGTCTTTATCACACTCGTTAAAATGGTTTTGAATAGATGTCTAGTCAGTGCTAGTTTACCCCTTTTTCAAACCGACTAGACTATTTTTGAAAAAGGTACCCCAAAGGAGTCTCCTTTTACATTTTTATAGTGTCTCTAAATATGAAAAAAACATCGATATTACCTTCTCTAGGCTCGTTAAAATTACATTGAAGGATGTTACCATTGTGTGTCTTATTAATCGCATTCGCATACCTACGTCTTTGGCCTAGTGTCGGCTCCATGTTGCTTTCAACTGAACCATCTAAAGAATTCCTTATACGCAAGCCCTGTAACACTTTTCCTCTGCATCTTGACACCTTTGTCCCATGGAGGTTTTTTTCAAGTGTCCCCTTTCGGCATATGTCCCCTTGCTCTAAGCATCAGTGTGTTATTTGCACTTGGAACTAGTATGTTTGTGATTCTCGATCCTCCTTTGTAACGTAGCATTCTTTTATTCTTTTTCAAGCTTTCCAAAATTATTGAAAAAGACAAAAAAATCAAATATACCCCAAAAAGAGGAAGGGAAAAGTATTTTCTTTTTATTGGCAGCACAATGAGTTGCCCTTGGAAAAAGCACATATTTTCATTTGTTCATCAAAGATCTGGGATATAGTATGACCTTAGGAATCTGTTCTCATAGATATGTGTCCTCCTCCATTTGGTTATTCCTCCAAACATATGGAGAGTTGACGTTGCCTCCTGCATCATCAACTTCTGTCAATATCATGATGCCTGAGTCTCATCATTTGTCATGCTATTGTCCAAGGGAAGTTTTTACCAATATCATGTCATCCTTTCTGCAGCTTGTCTCTTGGCCTCATTCCCGACCATCCTAAAACACCAATCAAAATCCTTGCTCAAAATCAATGAAGTTCTTTGACTGATCACCAAGATCCTATTGTATATTCACGATGAGTTGTCGAAGACCTTTGGGTAATGAATTCATACACTCACATTACACTCTTACTCGAGTTTCAAAGATCTTGAAGTTGTTTCTCGAGCTCTGAAAGCATCATATCCATCCATCATATGACACTTAGCTTCTTGAATATGGATACTATACATGTATATCTTTTGATTTTGAGATGTAGATCGGATGTGTATTGCTCACAGCTACACTTTATATAGTTATATGAAATGGATCTACAGTGTATTTGATTGGAATCCATGATTTTAGTTTTCTTTTTATACCGAGCATGGGTATACCCGCCTTGGAGAGACAAAATGTTATTTTGCAGATGGCGTCTCCTAAATACTAGTCCCTGGGCTCACTCACTTGGCAAATTGACGAATATTGGTAAATTATTTCGGCCATCAGATGTTCTTCTAACCTTACACTTTAGGGGGCATCTATTATAAGCCTAATTTGTACCCATCCTGCGTACCTGGCCTCAGGCCCTACTATTTGCCAATTTATTGAGCCAAGCTCTTCTAAAAATACCTTTTTTTTTAGCCACATGCACCTTGGCCTTATACAGCCCGCATATGCACACATCCATATGCTTGCATGCCTTCTACATCCCATGTATACTGAGAAAAGCACAAAAATTGGAAAGTTGTAGATGGGAAACAGAGTTTCAGGAAATTGCTAAAACCGCTTGACTGTCTATGGCCAGTGATTCATTCGGATAAATACCTATAAAAGAAGGGGTAGGGGTCCCATTTAAGAAGGAGAAGAGCATAGAAACTCTGCCCAAATTTATACCCCCCTTGCCCCAATTTCCTGCAATTGTATTGTGAGGTTGAGTAGTTGGTGCATTGTGAAGAGGAGCCTAGGACCAGGTTCGAGGAGCAATGTCGACCACATAATGTAAGTTTACTCTTGTGAATATTAATACAAAAAGGAATACTTTTTTCATCCCACCATATCATTTGTTCAAATTGTGTATTTATTTTATGATATTGTCACATCTAACCCATCAATTAGTATATGAAATGCATGTTTTCATCTCTCTGTTTGTCCATGTGTGAATGCATGTAGGCTTTGGGAGGAGTCTTGCAGTCAAGGAGCAAGTGAAAGTGAAGGGATCGACATCAAACGAAGGATTTAAGGTAGAGTTACCTAATCTTGTTTCCACCTTTGTATTGCATGAATGTGGGGTTTGGTGTTGGGAGAATAGGAAAAAGTAGAGGCCTTTAAATGGTCATTTTTTGCATGCATTATTAAAGCCATTAAATGCTAATTACTTAAGAGGGATTTCCCACTCACATCACAAGGGCCTACACCCAACAAATTGGAGAATTACCTTTATCTCCTTTACTTCCTCGTAGAAAAAAAGTAAAAAGACCAGTTGTTGACACCCCTGATCAGGTATTTGTTCACACAGTAGAAGACCTGATAGATTTTTCACTTACTGAGATTGAACAACCCCTTAATCTGATACTCGAAACACCAACTGGTAACTACTCTGAGCTTGATGATTTTAAATCTGATGAGGAAGGATCTAACTCAAATCGCTCAACTTCTGAATCAGAAGACATGGAGGATAATAATGATAATAATGGAAAAGGGGGAAATCAAACTCAAAAAAATAAACCATGGTTTTCAAAATATGTTCTGGAAATCCCAGGATGGGTGCATAACCTACCCAGACATCTAGAAAAATTACTTCCTAAATTTGACCCCGAAACATATAGATTGTATGAGTACCATATTAAGAAGCTCATATTGGCTATAAGATTGATGAAACTGCAACATGAAGATGTAATGTGTAGGAGTTTTCCTTATACCTTTGATAATTCATCCTTGACATGGTATTTTAACCTACCAATTGTCCCATTACTAGCTGGAAAAAGTTTCAAAAGGATTTCTTGGACAAATTTGTGGAAGAAACTACCACAAGAGATTTAATGGCTAAAATTTTCGCTGCCACTATGAGTCCAAAAGAAAAGGTTAAATATTTCAACCAAACATTTACCACCATTTTGAACAAATTCCAACCCGAAGCTAAACTGAGCCAGGAGCTGCAAATTGAAGTATATGTTAATTCTCTCCCAATTTCTATCTCCATGTTCATAAAAAGGACTACCAAACATACCCTAGCCAAAAATTTTGAAGAGGCTAAAATGATTGAATTTAAAATGAAAGGATGCAAAGAAGGTCAGATATCACTAATAAAAAAGGAAGCCCAACCTCTACCTAAGAGAGGACATTTTTTACTACAACCTCAGGATATTGGCCGGTAGGAAGCGATGTTCCTCGAACCAGAATGCCAATGCGGCTAGGGCCCAAACCCTAGCCGCCATCGCTCCTTTTCGCTTGCAGGGACGCTGAGCTTCATTGCAGCTGCCGATCCAGGTTTACAGGGCGCGACTGGCGGTTCCAGTACGCCCCTCCTGCGTGCACGCGATCTGGAGTAGTGATATTGCTCTCTCAACATACAGGGCGCGATCCAGCGCGTCCCTCCTGCGTGCACGCGATCTGAAGCAGTGGTAGCCTCCGGTGGTCGTCGCCCTGTCAAGATGGATTCAGATCCGACTGCCGAGAATGAGGAGGATCCTTTGGAAGCATTCAAAGAGTTAGTCCGCTCGATAGGATCTAAATCCAAGCCTTCTCTTCCATCTAAGTTTGTTAAGAATATGGAGGAGATCCCTTCTTTGGAGATTTCTCCAGAGCAGCCTTGCAACCTTGCCCTCTATCTGGCAGAAAAGGCCCTCGTCAGAAAGTTTACGGGGTTATGGCCCAGCCCCAAAACGGTAGAGGCATGGATTGAAGAACGATGGAGGCCGCTGATACAGGAAAGAGTTACTCGGAGCACAGTAGGCAGGGGTTTTTTTGTCTTCAGTTTCTCAAGCAAAGAGGACCGGGACCTAATTTTCAGATCTGGACCCTATTTCATGGGGTCGAGAGGCTTGCTCTTAGCCCCCTGGACTCTTGACTTCAATCCCGGAGATGAGATCACCGCAGCCCCTGTTTGGGTTAGGCTGCCTCACCTCCCCATACATCTCTGGGGGAGAAGCTCTCTAGAGGACATTGGAAACAAGCTTGGGCGTTTCCTGGACAGTGTGGAACCGAAAGGGGACCAGTTTACCTGCGCTCGTATTTGTGTTGAGGTTAAACTTGAGAAAGGACTACCGGAAGCCATCAATATCTCCCTGGGGGAATGGTTCCATATCCAAGAGCTGGACTACGAGAAGATCCCGTTTAAGTGCCTCCGGTGCCATGCATACGGTCATTTTGCAAAAAGTTGCCCCAAAGTCTCTAAGGAGCCGGGACCAGCCAAAGAAGATGATTTGCAACTAGTATCCAACCGACGAAGGCAACCAAGGCGAAAGGATCCGCTACCCCAGGCTTCAAAGGCCACTCATTCAGTAGAGGCAACTCTAGAAAATAAAAACAGCTTTGAGGCACTGAAGGAAGATGAAGCCCCAGATCTAGAAGCAACAGAAGCGAAGGAAGATCCTCCGGCAGACGAAAGCCTTCCGGCCTTCACCCCCCCAGGCCCAGTAGCAGCGAGAGAATTGTGGGCCTCAGGTCCGGTTCCCTCTGCCTCGGCAGGTCTGACTGTTTCAGTCCCATCTAGAAATTCTGTAGAAACTTATGATCCTGAAGATAATTCAGTCTCGTCTCCACCTCTTACCCGAGGACGAAAGTCCAACAAAGAGCGCAGAGAAAAGGAGGCAGTCTCCAACATTTCTTCAGGCTCTCAGAGAAAGCTAGATCCCTTCTTTAAGAGGAAAATTCCACCCCCCTCCGGTTAATGTTTTTCTTCTGTCTTCTTTTGTGCTCACAGTTTGTGAGAATTTACTCATGTAAGAAATTTTTGCCATTTTTTCGAATTAGCTCCAGAAGCAAATGGGATGGGTTTCCCAAGACATTTACAAGAAGGTTGGAAACACTGTTAGAGGTCACCAACCTTATTCATATTTGTAACTTTCTGGTTCTGGCTTGCCAGAACGTCGCTTAATGAAACATAACCGTTCTTGTTAAAAAAAAAAGAGAGAGAGGACATTTTTTAACAAGACCCCACTCAAACCATACAAAATAGGGTCCTGATAAAGAAGGAGGAGATCTAGAAAACCTCCAGCGCATGATAAAAAAAACTCTCCAATGAGATTGTAGATATGAAAAGGCATGCTGGGAGAGAAACCAAAATCAAATACCTTATAAACCCTTTTTTAAAATAAATCCTCCCTTCAAAGATATAGAACCTCCCCCAGCTAAACTAAAATTCGACTTAGGGAACTTAGCATATGGCTCTTTCTGCACATATCACCAAGAAAACCATTCAAAAAGAGACTTCTCCCAATGGGTACATGATATGAATCTAATGGATAATTGATTCCTATATTAATTCTGTTTAATTGAACAAATAAATATTTCAACAAAAAATTCCATGGATCAAGAAAGTCAAGACCCATCAAAAGAGACAACCAAGTTGTTATGGGATTCCAATCACCTGATGCCTTTCAACGATGTCGCTGAAATCCAGGGACCCCTCACTAAAGTTTTAGTTGTACATAGGCGAAGAAAAAGTCAACCTTTCCAAAGTAAACCCATGACTACACAATTATCTAGAGGGGGTCTAGTGACTGAACGCCCCAAACCCCTATTTTCCTTTCAAAAAAATCCCACAAACATACTCACACAGGGAGCACCCAAAATTAGAATACAATGTGGTAGAAGAATTGAATAAGATGAAAGCTAATGTGTTTGTCGTGGACATGTGTAGAATCCCTCAACAAAATTATTTTCTATAGCAGGCCTTAAAATCAATAGAAGCGCCTATAATAATCACTAATCAAGGTGAGGTCCCATCTCCCACAGATTTAACAAATAATCCAAGTGTGAATGATTTCTCTTTATACAAAAGGGGAAGGCCTTTTGTTCCTCATTTTCTCTTGACGTTTGAATTTTTTAACATAAATATACATAATTTCCTAGTTGATTTAGGGGCATCCTCAATGTCATTCCATTGTCAATCTACAAGAAATTGAACACAACCCCGCTCAAAATTGGTAAACACGTTATACAACTAGATAGGACTCATGTGAAGGTTGTTGGGGAACTTAAATATGTCATGATCAGAATGGCTACACACCCCAAATTTGTTCAATTAATTGACATAATCGTAGTAGACATCCAAGAGGCCTATGTACTTGTTGATACTGAGAGGGGCATGAATCAGTATCAAGTAGAATTTAAAACCTTTTTAAACTTATACTTAAACCATTCAATTAATTCCAATGAGAAATGAACAATAGTATAAGAGTTACACCAATACACCACAGTACACCATACACAATATATGAGAAATAATCAATAGTTATTGTTCAAGGGAAGTAATGAATTCCAAAGGTAGCTACAGTGTCCAAATGTAAAGGGAGGGATAAACATCCAAGATGAAGATACAATCCTCCAATATCAAGAGAGGGTTTAACTCTCCATCATTTCCCCTTCCTTCCACCCAATAATATACGAGAGATAATAAAACTTTACATTAAATCATCACCATCAACCAACCATCACATAGAACCTGATAATGCTTCATGAGAATTCTTCAACTTCTACAATTCTACAATTCTTGGAATCCTATGATCCTATAGATAATATTACTCAATGTAATTTCTGAAACTTCTCCAAGTTTCACTCCTTGAATCCTCCCCAAAAGGAAGTTATAGAAAGAATGGTATACCTTAATCAATTCTAGTTTATTCAAGAGACCGTGTTATCGCCCCATAAATTATGGGAATCAACTTATGACTCGGATATTATGGATATTATTTGTTTCTAGTGTTCTTATTGGCAATTGATTTTTCATTTTACAAAAAGAAAAAAAAACGAGGGCAAAAAAGAATTGAAACAAAAAGCCCCATGTTATAATAGTAACTTGGTCATACCTTTCAAGCATGACCAAGTTCTTTTAAATTTTCAATGTTGATAGGTTAGTGAATGCATCTGACCAGACTGTCTAATCCTGGTCAGATAGCCCCTAGGTTAGAACTAGTGAATACATCTGATTAGACCATCTAATCCTGGTCAGATAGCCCCTAGGATAGAATTAGTGAATAAATCTGACCAGACTGTCTAATCCTGGTCAGATATCCCTTAGGAATAATACTATCTTAACCCAACAGTTTAATCTGGGTTAATTGTCTTGTGAAAGTTGGTTTGAATGTAGATTAATTTCTTTGCTTGCCTTGCCCAAATAAAACCCACTTGAAGAAAATGCTACATCAAGTCTCCGTTGCCTAAGGATAGTTGAAGTGATGTCCCCTTGGTGGTGTCTAAGACAAAATTGGAAAAACCCATAAGAAGGTACTAATCCTAAGTTTTTCCTACACATGACCTTTTCCGCTCCCAACCTATGTTTCATTCACTTTCCAATGGTCCAGATCAGGGCGCTTAGATGAATGGCCCACAGAGTATTCCGGACCCCCCCTGGTGTTCTGCTTTTAACCAGGGGGGGTCCGAAATCGGTAATAACATATATTCTCGTTTGGATGGCTCAGAGAGGAGCACTTAAATCTACGGCCCATATTGGATTCCGGACCCCCCCGCCCGTTCTGCCTTTAATGGAGAGGGAGGAGTCCGGAATTGGTTATAACTTGGGCGCACATCTGGACGGTCCAGAACAAAGCGCTTAAATTCACGGTTCACATTGGATTTCAGACCCCCCCCGTCCATTCTGCCTTTAATGGAGGGGGGGATCCGGAATGGGTATTAAAGAACGTGCTCAGATCTATGGCCAAGAAGAAAATACACAGATCAATGGCTCATAATGGATTTCGGACCCCCCTAGTGTTCTACTTTTAACCACAGGGGGGGGTCTGAAATGAATATTCCTTACGGCGAGCCCCTTGTTACATGTGGCATTGTCCTATTGGTCCAGAAGTCCCATCCCCCACATGTTTCCTGACATCCCGTCGCCCCTAGACGTCATCCTCCACTGAGTCCACTTGCTCCACTTGCTCCCGTGGTCGTGTCACTTCTCATAACTTCTGTCAGTCTATGCTGTGAGTACCATAACCCCCTTCACTCATGAACAACCTCCTTTGGCGACTTTTACCTCCAATCACCAACCTCCACGTCAGTCATCCGTATACTTTGGTCACCGTCACCTGCCATATCACCCCAAGTGGCCCATTGTCCATTAATAACTGGATAATATGCCCGTTGTCATGCTGACCATATCTCTCGCGCCAAACCGACCCCAATTTTGAATAAAACTATCATTTTCCCCTTTGTATTCGTTATTCGTCCATCCAGCCAGAAACCTCTTATTCCTCCATTGCTTCCGCATCGCCTTCACCTACAGTCCAGTTGACCCCACTAATGTATTTTTTATTTGCAGGTACAGTAGCTGAAATGGTGGCAAAGTCCAAACAAGCGGAAGAAGAAGAAAATCCTTTTCTTCCTCCTCCTGTTGACCTGGATAAAATTCCCTTGGTCGATAAAGATCGATTACTAGTGGATACTATCTCCAGTTTTGACTTTTCTTATCTTCAGTCATGGCTCCGGGAGGTGTTCCTGGACCAGAGTGACGAAATTGGACTCTGGGAGTCCAATTTTCCCCTGTATCTCTTTCCTCAGATTCATCACCTCCCTGAATTTGCCCTCAAATGCCAAGCCCATTACATCCCTGATCAGAAAGCCATGGTTTCTTCATCTGGGGACGTCCTCTTCTTCATGACCCCAGAATATATCGACCAGATGATGCAAATTACCCATGCTGAATCTGCGTCCCCATTCAACTTAGAAATCCTCACTAAGCTTTATCAAAAAATGAATTTCCCGTAGAGAGCTCAAATATTTCAGATTTTTCTCCCCACTTCCGCTCCACTCCCTTCCACCAACCCCCCTTACCCTTCTTCCATGTTCTTCACCAAAGGAAATCAAATCATTTCTTCCCTGTGTGCCCTGCTTGGTTACTATTCCGATCAATGGGTAGATGAGCCCATCCTGGGTTTTCTGTCCATTTTCTCAAACGATGAACAACCTACCACGCATTTCGACTAGAGTACCTTCTTGGCCAATAATATCCATGAACAACTTTTTAATTTTGCCACAGAGGGTATGTTCAAGTATTCATCCATTCTGGCTTACATGTTCATCTACTTTCAAGCCGACAGGTTCAATTTCTCCATGCAGAAGATGGACGCCGATGGGAGGCCCCAGTCAGTCACAGCGTGGACTTCTCTTCTGAAACATAACTCTGTGGAATATGACTTCAAAGCATTCATTGACCAGTTTTACCACCCTGTGGTAAGTATGTTGAGTGGCTAGCCTGAACCATGAATAAATGATGAAGTCCAGAGAATTCTGCATCTCTCGGACAACGCAAAGACGGGAGACTGGTATTTGTATCAGAATCACACTGAGATCAGAGTTTATGGGTGTGAATTGGCGCCTTACAAACTCCCTCAATATTTTCCGGTAAGAATTTTTGCATTGGAATATATTAGGCAAATAATGAATTCAGATGACATTCACTTTGTTTCCCTAAAGAAAAAACAACAATTGAGAATCAAGGGGCAGATTGGTTCTTTCATCTGCAATAGCCAAGGCGTAGGGGAAGAAGCAGATAAAATGTTGAAGGAGATGAAGTTCCCTATGAGTTTCACCTGACATTATGATCCATGCGGGATCATTTTGGATATGAGGGTGAAAAATAAGAATGTCCCTTATTCTCATGAGCCCAATTCGGAGATCGAGAAATTCACAAATTAGACTGTATGGGAGCCCAACACTTTGATGGATGTGGAACAACCAGTTGATGTGGAAAAACAGGTGCCCTCAACAAGTGTGCCACCCACTACCACACCTCAGGTTCCCAAGGAGAAGAGGCCCTGACAGGAATCATCTCCTCCTATAACAGAAGTGTCATCAGAAGAGTTTAAGATGCACACCAAAAGGCCAAAGACAACTTCAATTCCCGACGCAACAGTAGAACAAGAAATCCCAGCTACCACAGTGACCACCACAGGATTCAAGCTAGTCACTCTCCCTTTCGGCTCGGGTCAGCATAAAGCAATAAAAACAACAATAAAATCTATAGATTCTCCCTCAGACACTCCACCAAGCAAGACTCGGCCCAATTTGGGCATTTTTGAAAAATATGACTTGATCAAGAAGAAAAACCAGACCCTCACTAGCAGCACTTATGCCCAGTTTCAGAAGCAGTCGTCCACAGCTCAGCATAGGCTTCTTTCAGCATTTGACACAGAAAAGGGTAGGATGCATATGGCTTACCTCCAAGCACAACTGCCGAATCCTAAGGTGATATCAAATTACAAAAGGGCCACCTTTGAGTTTCAAGCGAAAGATGTGCATCCAACAGATCAGATGGATCTGCACAAGCAAACAGGGGAGATGGTCTTTCACACACTGGCCCATGCTACAGCTTCTGCATCAAAATTTCGGGTATCTTTGAACAATGCCCAGACCCAACTGAAGCTGGAGAAAATATCATCTTTCGCAAAAGACAACAAAATCAAGACGTTGGAGGAGATGGTCCTCAAGATCGGTTACGACCCTGCGAACGTCAAGGCTGTCGAAGAGATGATTAAAAAGAAAAATTTTGACATCGCATCCTTAAGAAAACAGCTAAAGCTCCCTCCAACAGAGGACCCACGGGCATAGGAGATAGCCGAAAAGGAAGGGGAAAAGGATGAGATGTTAAAGTTACTCATGGAGCAGGATGCTCAGCTAAAGGAGATGGAGGCTGAGATGGAGATACTGCTAAAGGAGAAAGAGCAGGCAAAGCCAATGGAAGGCATTCCATTGAGTGCTATCCCAATTGCTGGATTGAGCACAGCAATAGCGACAGCCGTTCCATCTGCTACATCAGTGCCACCACCAAAAGGAACAACAGACCTTGCCAAGTCCATGGAGAGGATGAACCTGCAAGAGTCAGAAATTAGTAGGCTCAAGAAAGAAGTGGAGAATCTCCAAGAGCTAAAGACTTCTTTCCAAACAAGTCTATCCAAAGAGAAACAGGTGAATGAGCAAATCAGGAAGGAGTTACAGCAGCTCCAGAAGTAGACAATGGCAGGAAAGACTTTGGCTGAGGTCAAAGAGATTGTGTGGACAGATATTTCCAAGTCCATAAATGAAATCTGGCCAATGGTTCAAATCATGTTTGAACAAAATGAGTTGCTCGAGAGGAGCAAGCAGGCTGTTGAGAAAATCAGAATGGAGCTGGGAGACATGCCAGCCCAAGCGAATGAAATCATAAGGTTCCTGAATTCCAAGACCAGAGAGGAACTAGAAGAATTAAATATTGAGGACAGGACATAAACTATACTTGAATTTAAAAGGGTTCTAACCAAAAGGGGTCTCATGCTTTAGCTTGAGGAGAAGATTCAAGTCATGGATCAAGGAGTGCATAAGTTTTTCAATAGGATAGATGTTCTCCAAAGGAAGGGCCTACCTGGCTTGAAGGTCATTAATGACAAATTAATGACACTCCTTGATTACAAGAAAGGGTTGACTGAAGTGTCTAAGGAAAATTCCAAGTTTGCAGGGATACAGGGAAGCATCACAGGAAAAGCATTCATGGATGCCTTGCAGTTGGATATTAGTATCCAACATGAGATTAAACACATATTCATCATCAATCCTACATTTTCTAAATATACAGACATGGATGAAGTGTATCGGAGATTGCTTAAAGTCACAGTGCCAGGTCATCTCAGATGGGAATAACTGTGTGATATACTAGATTAGCAGATGAGCTGTCACAATCCAGTCACTTGTCCAGTCAGAAGAGATTGTGAAGGCACCTCGCCAACGGCCTACCCCAGAAATTCAGCATACAGTTGTATCAAGTCATCAAACAGTTTCAATTAGTTAAGTTAGTTAGTTTAAAAATAGTATGAACACGTCTTGATCAGTTATGACAAGAGCATTTGTATTTTGAGTTATAAATACTTCATCTTTCGAAGTATTGGGGGTTGTTGATTCACACACCCTATTGTTATCAAGCTGTACTATTTTTGAGATCGGCCATTAATAAAGAAGAGGCATTTACAGGATTCTTGCGTATGTTCACTGGTGATGTTGATCTTCTAAGTTTAATGTATTCATTTCTCTGTAATCATTTTGTTTTCTGGAACTAATCTTTATGAATAGCGTAATGTTGCAGGATTTATCTTTGATACCCTGTTTCTGATTCTAAATATTTTAATGTTTTCTTCCAATATCTTCAATTAAGAAATTCTTAACTGCTTGTTAGTTGAAGTTATTTGCCTTATCTTTTCTTCTGTCCATCATTTTAATTACTAAAAGATCCAGTGAATGTATTATCTCGCCCTGTGAAGTTTTTTTTTGGTATTTCTGGTTGTATCTGTTATTTGATTAAACATAGACCCCATAACCCAATGGATGTGTAGATTGTCTCAACCAACTTCAAAAACTCTTTTACAACAAAACCAATAGTTTCTTTACCTAGCCTAATATCCGAAATTAAAAACAAATCTAAATCACATAGAGAGATCCCTCTCTGAAGCTGGAAGGGCTAGATCCCAACTTTAAAAGCGGTTGGTTAAGGTTACCTTTGTAGATTTCTTCTTTCAACCTCTAGGAAATTTACCAAGTGCTAACATAATTGGCGAGTCCACTGGGGAACGAACTAAAAATTGATAATTTCATGTTTTTCTTTCCCCTACAAAGAACAATAAACTTTGAGAAGAAAGTAATGTTTAGAGGTTGATAAAACTTTGTACATATTATTTTCGGACTCGTAAAATTTAAAAATATATATATTATAAAAAACCAAAAACAGTTCTGGCTTTCAAGAAAGTTCATACTCGATCTCATCCAAACCCAGAACACGCGATAGTGTTAGATAACCTCGAGCAGTTGCTCAGGCGAAAACCCTTAGCAGTCGATTCAGTGAGTCATACCTCCCTGCGTAAGTTTCCTTATTTTTCTAGAGAGCCAGCTACCTCTCAAAACCTTGATCTTGATACTTTTCCACCCCGAAGCTTGGTTAGAACACGGTCTGAAACTTTCTTGACAGGACTCATTTTTGACCCAACTGTGTTGCAACCCCGAACCCCTGAGGTTTTTTCTCCTACGACTAAACTACAAATCACCACCTCAGCACAACCCAGTCCTTCATCGTCCTCGACTTTAGTCGCTACCTCCCCAACCACCCAGGTCGTCGTCCCACCTTCTCTGCCCATCATGGCTGCTCGATATGCCCCTTTGGTGCTGGCCGCACCACTACATGCCATGCCCCAAGACTACCAGACTAGACTTCCACAGTTCGATGCAACCAGAACATTAAATGCAAAACAACATGTGGATAAAATGAACGACTACTTGGTTACAAGAAGTTGACGAAGTTGACTTTCAAATGAGACTGTTCGCCTAGAGTCTGACGGGGGACGTCAAGAAGTGGTTCAAAGCCTTACCCGCCGCATCAATCCCTGACCTTTCCGCGTTCCAAAGAAGTTTTCTTAACCGATGGGAGGTAAAGAAAAACCCTCTCCAGATACTGTCATAATACGAGAATATAAAAAGAAATCAAGGTGAGACGGTACAAGACTATTGCACCCATTTTAACAATTTGTATAATGCGATCCCAACTGAAATCAAACCTCCCCAGGGTTTGGCATTAATTAAATTCCCTGATGGATTCAACGCTGACATGTCTTACCAATTAAGAGAAAGAAATGTTGCCACCCTTGAAGACATGTAGAAAAGCACTATTAGTGTGGAGGCTAATCTATTGGCGAAATGAGCTCGTCAAAGGTCCAAAAGGAGAGTCACGATCAAAGAAGAACCTTCTACGTCAACCACTGAGTCCAAATTGGATTATTTGGTCAGAAATTTGGAATTATTGATGGAAAGAACGAGTATTTCAGACAGAAATCCTCTGAGAGACAACACACCTACCCCTCAGATTCGAAACCCCAATTTTAGAAGAAACACTCCTCAAATCAGGCAAAGAGATCAAAGAGATCAAAGAGATCAAAGGGATCAAAGAGGTCCTGATCAGCCGATCAGGCCTCCTCTGCAAGAAAACTATGTTGATGAAGGGGGGAAGTGATTGAGGAATTGGAGGACACTCATATCAACCTCATGGGCATTCATGATAATGAGGCCATTTTCCTCACCCAAGAAGAGAAGGAACTCTTTCTGCTAAATCAAACTAAGGTAAGTGAGGAGGCCAAGGATGAAGGACAACAGGCTTTTGAAAATGCTATTTTGGAGGTGCACCGTCAATACAATCTGCAAAGTAAGAAGACAGAAGGAAATTCCTCTAAAAAGATGACCGAAACGCAGAAGGTATCTGAGACTGAGAAAACTCCTGAGAAGACCACTGCTGAGAAGTCTTCTGAGAGGGATAAAACCGAGGCTCCAGTGAAGAAAAACATCACCATACTGAAAATACCAGCACAACCCGAAGGTTCACCTGTTAATCCACCCAGTACTTCTAAGCGAAGGAATATGGTGGACCAACCAGAATCAATGAGTCAAACCCGAACTCCTGCGCCTTTTAGCCTGGAGGGTGAATTGGCCAAAATTAAAATTCTTATCCCACTGATAGAGTTGATGAGCAGAGGCGGTTATCATTCACAGGTACTAAAAGAATTAGCCATTGAACCTGACATAGGCACCAAGGCCTTGACTATTGGATCAGTGACTCATTCAGACACTGTGAACCTTACTGACGATCATCCCGAACTCCTTTTCGGACCTGAAGTAAATGGTCGAGACGATACCGGTGATGTAGCCCCTTTTTACATCAGTTTGAACATACACTATTTGATATTGCATAACGCCATGCTGGATTCAGGTGCCTCACATAATCTGATGCCCAAAGCAGTAATGGAAAAACTGGGATTGGAGGTCACTAGGCCTTACAAAGATCTACACTCGTTTGACTCTAGCAAAGTCAAATGTATTGGTTTGATTAAAGATTTGTGCATCACCCTGGTGCAGATCCCTTCTAAAAGCATGGTAATGGATGTAGTGGTTGCAGAAATTCCGCCTAAGTATGGAATGTTGCTCTCTAGGTCCTGGGGAGCTAAGTTGAAAGGAACCCTGCAGCTGGATATGTCTTACGCCACTATACCAGTGTTCAGACAACAGAGGAGGTTATACAAAGAAACACTGATGAAGTATATGGTCAGTAGTCAAGAGAAACCACACAATTAGCCCCTTTACTCTGCTCATTCCGATTTAGATTCGTTCATATTGTACAATGATGGTGATACTGAAGAGCTAGATATTCAGCTGGTGGAAGATGTAGCTAGTCAAGATGAAGGTCCAGAAAATGGTGAGGCAGCAAAGATGGAAAATGTAATCGCTAAATATTTCCCCGCTGATTTCTGGAGTATGGATTTCGATGGAGATGTGAGTAAAGAAGGAGCAGGAGCTGGAGTCTGGTTGCATAATCATCAAAAAAGGTATTCAGAAAATCATTCCTATAAGTTAAATTTCCACTGCACTAACAATGTTGCCAAGTATGAAGCTTTAATGCTTGGTCTGAAGCTGTTGAAAAAAGTTGGTGCGAAGCAAATAATGGTAAGGGGTGAATCTGAATTAATAATCAAACAAATTAAAGGTGAGTACGCTGCTAAACACCCGCGCCTTAGAGCCTACAGAAATGTTGTTCTTGATGCATTGAAATGTTTTAATGAGGTCGACTTGCAGGTAATGCCGAGAGGGAAGAATATTCTGGCTGACGAATTGGCTACGTCAGCAGCTTCCTGCAAGATTCCTTTCTTCCAAACTCACCCATACACTGTTGAAGTGAAATGCAGACCGACATTGCGCAATAATATCAGGTACTTGCAAGTGTTTGGAAATGACGATCAGATTAAGGACTTTCTGCAATGCAAGAATGATTTTGAATGTACAAACATAGATGTAGAAAATGAAAACGAGAATGTGAATAATCCTGAATTTGGAATAGATAGTGTGAATACTGTAAATACGGTAGATACATAAGATACAGTAGATTCAGGAGAGTTAGGAGATGATGAAATAGATGCCGAAGTTTTACAATTAAAAAGCAACGTTTTACCTAGAGGGCTTGTCCCTTTAGAGGATCTGTTCAACAATAACGATGTGGCTAAGAAACCAAAAATAGAAGCTCATGGGCAAGAGGTAGAGGACTGCAATATAGGAACTGAAGAGAAGCCTAGGATGGTCAAACTGTCCAAGTCTTTACCCCCAGAACAAAATCTTAAATACATTGAGCTATTCAAATAATATTTAGACGTCTTTTCCTGGGGCTATGAAGATTTGAAAGCCTATGACACCAGCATAATACAACACAGGATACCCATAAAGGAAGACCAGAAACCATTCAGGCAGAAACTTAGGAGGATAAATCCTAGGTTTCTTCCCTTGATAGAAAAAGAGATTAAGAAAATGTATGATGCCAAGATCATAGTCCCACTATGTTTCTCTAAGTGGGTTTCTAATTTAGTCCCAACACGTAAGAAAACCAGGGAAATCAGACTCTACATAGATTTCCGTAATCTGAACAAAGCATCCTTGAAGGATAATTACCCCTTGCCTAAAATGGATCACCTCCTGCAAAGAGTGGTTAGGTCCAGTCAAATTTCTTTGTTAGATGGTTTCCCAGGCTACAACCAGGTTCTAGTTCACCCAGATGATCAAGAAAAAACCGCTTTCACCACACCCTGGGGCACTTTCATGTATGTGAAGATGCCTTTTGGTCTGATGAACGCAGGAGCCACCTTCTAGAGGGAAATGGATATCGCCTTCATAGAAGAGTCAGGTAAGTTTATTGTCGTTTATCTAGATTATGTGACTGTGTTTTCCCAATCCGATGATGAACACTTGCGACACCTTAGACGAGTTTTCGAAAAGTGTAGAAGGTTCGGGATTTCTTTAAATCCCAAGAAGTGTCTTTTTGGGTTAGAAGAAGGAAAACTATTGGGACACATCATCTCTAAAGAGGGAATCAGAATTGACCCCAGCAGAATCGAGGCCATACTAAAGTTAGAACACCCAAGAAACCTCAAAGAACTACAGTCCTTTATAGGGAAAATTAACTTTCTTCGAAGATTCATTCCTAATCTGGCCGAGCTCCTCCGAAACATTACCAACATGATTAAAAAGGATACAAAAATAAAATGGGACTCCGAGGCCAGACAATCGTTCGAACAGGTCAAATGAGCACTCACAGAAGCCCCGGTTTTGATTAGCCCCGATTTCACTAAAGATTTTTATCTCTTTTCTTTCGCCTCTGAACATACTATAGCAGTTGTGTTACTGCAGAAGAAAGGTGAAGGGTATGAACAACCCATATCTTTCTTCAGCAAAGATTTAAGAGATGCTTCCTTGAACTACAATATTATGGAGAAGCAGGCTTTTTCTTTGGTAAAGGCTATCAAGGACTTCAGGGTCTATATTCTCCATTCCCACATCATAGCTTATGTTCCAAATGCGGTAGTAAAAGATATCTTGACACAAGAAAAACCTGATGGGAGAAGGGGAAAATGGATTGCAGTCATTTTAGAATATGACATAGAGATTAAGCCCACAAAACTGATCAAAGGTCAAGGCCTTGCTAAACTGATGGTTGAATCTAACTTCCAAGCTCTTGACATTAATTTTCTAGATGTGGTAGATGAACAGGGTGAGATGGCGACTCCAAACATTAGAGAGGTATTTCTAAACTCTCCATGGTATGCAAACCTTATATTCGTGCTACAAAATTTACAAGCTCCCCCTGGTTTAACTAAAACTAAAGCTAGATTTTTAAAGTTGAAAGCTCTGAAATTCTGTATTCTAGAAGGAAATTTGTATTGGAAAGACCCTGCAGGCATTCTTTTAAATTGTTTACTGAAAGATGAAGCTGATAAAGTGTTGCAGGAGTTTCATGCAGGAGAATGTGGTGGCCATTTGAACTGGAAGGTTACAGCCAACAAAATACTCAGAGATGGATTTTACTGGCCCACCCTGTTTGCATATGTACATCAGAAAGTAACAACATGTCACCAATGCCAATTGTTTGAGGGTAAAAGGAAACTCCTTCCTTTACCTCTTAAACCAATTTCAGTGGAGGCTCCTTTCCAGCAATGGGGACTTGACTTCATTGGAGAAATACACCCTCCGTCTTCAGGCCAACATAGGTGGATTCTTACTGCCAATGATTATTTTACCAAATGGATCAAGGCTGTACCAAGCAGGCAAGCCACTGACTCTGTTATTATCAAATTTCTTGAAAATAATATTTTTTCTCGTTTTGGTTGTCCTAGAAAGATCATTACTAACAATGCAGCTTCCTTTCGGTCGAAGAAACTCATTGATTTCTACAATCGTTACCACATTGGCTTGGGGCATTCCACAGCCTACTACCCTCAGGGGAATGGGTTGGTGGAATCCTCAAACAAGACTTTGGTAAATATCATCAAGAAAACATTGCAGGAGAATAAAAAATCATGGCATGATAAGTTGGTATTTTCTTTATGGGCAGATAGACTGACCACCAAAAGGTCAATTGGTATGTCACCATACCAGCTGGTCTACGATATTGAGGTTGTTTTCCCAACTTCTTTGGGAGTCCCTGTCATGAAGATACTTCAAGAAATGCAAGATGAACCAAATGACTCCCAGAGACGAATCAATCAGATGATCCATTTGCAACAGACTAGAGAAGATGTTTTCAACAAAACACAGGTCATCCAAGAGAACATCAAGAAGATCTTTGACAAACGAACCAAGGAGGATGATTTTGAACTAGAAGACCTGGTGTTGAGATGGGATGCCAGGAACGAGGACAAGGGAAAGCATGGGAAATTTGATCATCTATGGACATGGCCTTACATGATCCAAGCTTTCAGAGGAAACAATGCCTTTTTGCTAAACAATGCCGATGGGTCAGATCTGCCAAGACCACTAGTGAATGGAAGAATGCTGAAACATTATGTCCCACCCCAGTAAGAGATTTGAAGAACTCACTCTCCATTGTACATACCATTTTTAATTTTCAGTCAGTCTTTGCTTGTATTTTCTGAGTGAAGAACATTGGTTAGTTTGTTGAAGCCCGAAGAGAAGGCCCTAAGCCACTGATCACTGTTTTTCGAAGTTTTCCTGAGAATAAGACCAACGAAGGCTACTAGACAGATATGTTCAGAATGACCAGGAAATGGGATTCTTGGGACTTAACAGGGAAAGTACCATCCCCAGGTGGAGCCGCTATTATCACCCCATAAATTATGGGAATCAACTTATGACTTGGATATTATGGATATTATCTGTTTCTAGTGTTCTTATCAGCAATTATTTTTCATTTTACAAAAAGAAAAAAAGAAAAAAGAAAAGAGGGCAAAAAAGAATTGAAACAAAAAGCCCCATGCAATAATAGTAACTTGGTCATACCTTTCAAGCATGACCAAGTTCTTTTAAATTTTCAATGTTGATAGGTTAGTGAATGCATCTGACCAGCCTGTCTAATCCTGGTCAGATAGCCCCTAAGTTAGAACTAGTGAATACATCTGATCAGACCATCTAATCCTGGTCAGATAGCCCCTAGGATAGAATTAGTGAATAAATCTGACCAGACTGTCTAATCCTGGTCAGATATCCCTTAGGAAGAATAATATCTTAACCCAACAGTTTAATCTGGGTTAATTGTCTTGTGAAAGTAGGTTTGAATGTAGATTAATTACTTTGCTTGCCTTGCCCAAATAAAACCCACTTGAAGAAAATGCTACATCAAGTCTTCATTGCCTAAGGATAGTTGAAGTGATGTCCCCTTGGTGGTGTCTAAGACAAAATTGGAAAAACCTATAAGAAGGCACTAATCCTAAGTTTTTCCTACACATGACTTTTTCCACTCCCGACCTATGTTTCATTCACTTTCCAATGGTCCAGATCACGGCGCTTAGATCAATGGCCCACAGAGTATTTTGGACCCCCCCTAGTGTTCTTCTCTTAACTTGGGGTGGGGGGGGGGTACGGAATCGGTAATAACATATATGCTCATCTGGACGGCTCAGAGAGGAGCACTTAAATATACGACCCATATTGGATTCTGGACCCCCCCGCCCATTCTGCCTTTAATGGAGGGGGGGAGTCCGGAATTGGTTATAACTTGGGTGCACATCTGGACGGTCCAGAACAAAGTGCTTAAATCCACGGTTCACATTGGATTCTGGACCCCCCCGTCCGTTCTTCCTTTAATGGAGGTGGGGGTCCGGAATGGGTATTAAAGAACGTGCTCAGATCTGTGGCCAGGAAGCAAATACATAGATCAATGGCTCATAATGGATTTTGGACCCCCCTAGTGTTCTTCTTTTAACCACGGGGGGGGGGGGTCCGAAATGAATATTCCTTATGGCGAGCCCCTTGTTACATGTGGCGTTGTCTTATTGGTCCAGAAGTCCCTTCCCCCACATGTTGCCTGACATCCCGTCGCCCCTAGACGTCATCCTCCACTGAGTCCACTTGCTCCACTTGCTCCCGTGGTCGTGTCACTTCTCATAACTTCTGTTAGTCCATGTTGTGAGTACCATAACCCCCTTCACTCATGAACAGCCTCCTTTGGCGACTTTTACCTCCAATCACCAACCTCCACGTCAGTCGTCCATATACTTTGGTCATCGTCACCTACCATATCACCCCAATTGGCCTATTGTCCATTAATAACTGGATAATATGCCCGTTGTCATGCTGACCGTATCTCCTGCGCCAAACCGACCCCAATTTTGAATAAAACTATCATTTTTCCCTTTGCATTCATTATTCATCCATCGCGCCAGAAACCTCTTATTCCTCTGTTGCTTCCACATTGCCTTCACCTACAGTCTAGTTGACCCCACTAATGTATTTTTTATTTGCAGGTACAGTAGCTGGAATGGTGTCAAAGTCCAAACAAGTAGAAGAAGAATAAAATCCTTTTCTTCCTCCTCCTGTTGACCTGGATAAAATTCCCTTGGTCGATAAAGATAAATTGATAGTGGATACTATCTCCAGTTTTGACTTTTATGATCTGCAGTCATGGATCCGGGAGGTGTTCCTGGACCAGAGTGACGAAATTGGACTCTAGGAGTCCAATTTGCCCCTGTATCTCTTTCCTCAGATTCATCACTTCCCCGAATTTTCCCTCAAATGCCAAGCCCATTACATCCTCGATCAGAAAGCCATCGTTTCTTCATCCAGGGACGTCCTCTTCTTCATCACCCCAGAAGATATCGACCAGATGATGCAAATTACCCATGTCGAATCTGCATCCCCATTCAACTTAGAAATCCTCACTGAGCTTTATCAAAAAATGACTTTCCCGCAGAGAGATCAGATATTTGAGCTTTTTCTCCCCACTTCTGCTCCACTCCCTTCCACCAACCCCCCTTACCCTTCTTCCATGTTCTCCACCAAAGGAAATCAAATCATTTCTTCCCTGTGTGCCCTGCTTGGTTACTATTCCGATCAATGGGTAGATGAGCCCATCTTGGGTTTTCTGTCCATTTTCTCAAACGATGAACATCCTACCACAGATTTCGACTACAGTACCTTCTTGGCCAATAATATCCATGAACAACTTGTGAATTTCGCCACAGAGGGTATGTTCAAGTATTCATCCATTCTGGCTTACATGTTCGTCTACTTTCAAGCCAACAGGTTCAATTTCTCCATGTAGAAGATGGACGCCGACGGGAGGCCCCAACCAGTCACAGCGTGGCCTTCTCTTCTGAAACATAACTCTGTGGAATACGACTTCAAAGCATTCATTGACCAGTTTTACCACCCTATGGTAAGTATGTTGAGTGGAAGGCCTGAGCCACGAATAAATGATGAAGTCGAGAGAATTCTGCATCTCTCGGACAACGAAAAGATGGGAGACTGGTATTTGTATCAGAATCACACTGAGATCAGAGTTTACGGGTGCGAATTCGCGCCTTACAAACTCCCTCAATATTTGTCGGTAAGAATTTTTGCATTGGAATATATTAGGCAAATAATGAATTCAAATGACATTCACTTTGTTTCCCTAAAGAAAAAATAGCAATTGAGAATCATGGGGCAGATTGGTTCTTTCATCTGCAATAGTCGAGGCACAGGGGAAGAAGCAGATAAAATTTTGAAGGAGATGAAGTTCCCTATGAGTTTCCCATGGAACTATGATCCATGCGGGATCATTTCGGATATGAGGGTGAAAAATAAGAATGTCCCTTATTCTCATGAGCCCAAGCCGGAGATCGAGAAATTCGCAAATCAGACTGTATGGGATCCCAACACTTTGATGGGCGTAGAACAACCAGTTGATGTGGAAAAATAGGTGCCCTCGACAAGTGCGCCACCCACTACCACACCTCAGGTTCCCAAGGAGAAGAGGCCCCGACAAGAATCATCTCCTCCTGTAACAGAAGTGTCATCAGAAGATCTTAAGATGCACACCAAAAGGCCAAAGACAGCTTCAACACCCGACGCAACAGTAGAACAAGAAATCCCATCTACCACAATGACCACCACAGAAGTCAAGCTAGTCACTCTCCCTTTCGGCTCGTGTCAGCATAAAGCAATAACAACAGCAATAAAATCTACAAATTCTCCCTCAGATACTCCGCCAAGAAAGACTGGGCCCAAGTTGGGCAATTTTGAAAAATATGACTTGATCAAGAAGAAAAACCAGACCCTCACTAGCAACAGTTATGCCCAGTTTCAAAAGGAGATGTCCACAGCTCAGCATAGGCTTCTTTTGGCATTTGACACAGAAAAGGGTAGGATGCATATGGCTTACCTCCAAGCACAAGTGTCGGATCCTAAGGTGATATCAGATTACAAAAGGGCCACCTTTGAGTTTCAAGCGAAAGACGTGCATCCAACAGATCAGATGGATCTGCACAAGCAAACAGGGGAGATGGTCTTTCACACACTGGCCCACGCTACAGCTTCTGCATCAAAATTTCGGGTAGCTTTGAACAATGCCCAGACCCAACTGAAGCTGGAGAAAATATCATCTTTCGCAAAAGACAACAAAATCAAGATGTTGGAGGAGATGGTCCTCAAGATCGTTTACGACCCTGCTAACGTCAAGGTTGCCGAAGAGATGATTAAAAATAAAAATGCTGACATCGCATCCTTAAGAAAACAACTAAAGCTCCCTCCAACAGAGGACCCACAGGCAAAGGAGATAGCCAAAAAGGAAGGGGAAAAGGATGAGATGTTAAAGTTACTCATGGAGCAGAATGCTCAGCTAAAGGAGACGGAGGCTGAGATGGAGAGACTGCTAAAGGAGAAAGAGCAGGCAAAGCCAATGGAAGGCATTCCATTGAGTGCTATCCCAATTGCAGGATTGAGCACAACAATAGCGACAACCGTTCCATCTTCTACATCAGTGCCACCACCAGAAGGAACAACAGACCTTACCAAGTCCATGGAGAGGATGAACCTGCAAGAGTCAGAAATCAGCAGGCTCAAGAAAGAAGTGGAGAATCTCCAAGAGCTAAAGAATTCTTTCCAGACAAGTCTATCCAAAGAGAAACAGGTGAATGAGCAAATAAGGAAGGAGTTACAACAGCTCCAGAAGTAGACAATGGCAAGAAAGACTTTGGCTGAGGTCAAAGAGATTGTGTGGACAGATATTTCCAAGTCCATAAATGAAATCTGGCCAATGGTTCAAATCATGTTTGAACAAAATGAGTTGCTCGAGAGGAGCAAGAAGGCTATTAAGAAAATCACAATGGAGTTGGGATACATGCCATCCCAAGCGAATGAAATCATAAGGTTCCTGAATTCCAAGACCAGAGAGGAACTAGAAGAATTAAAGATTGAGGATAGGATAGAGCCTATACTTGAAGTCAAAAGGGTTCTAACCAAAAGGGGTCTCATGCTTCAGCTTGAGGAGAAGATTCAAGTCATGGATCAAGGAGTGCAAAAGTTTTTCAATAGGATAGAAGTTCTCCAAAGGAAGGGCCTACCTGGCCTGAAGGTCATTAATGACAAATTAATGACACTCCTTGATTACAAGAAAAGGTTGACTGAAGTGTCTAAGGACAATTCCAAGTTTGCAGGGATACAGGGAAGCATCACAGGAAAAGAATTCATGGATGCCTTGCAGTTAGATATTAGTATCCAACATGAGATTAAATACATATTCATCATCAAGCCTACATTTGCTAAATATACAGACATGGATGAAGTGTATTGGAGATTGCTTAAAGTCACAGTGCCAGGTCATCTCAGATGGGAAGAACTGTGTGATCTACTAGATTAGCAGATGAGGTGTCACAATCCAGTCACCTGTCCAGTCAGAAGAGATTGCGAAGGCACCTCGCCAATGGCCTACCCCAGAAATTCATCATACAGTTGTATCGAGTCATCAAACAGTTTCAATTAGTTAAGTTAGTTAGTTTAAAAATAGTATGAGCACGTCTTGATCAGTTATGACAGGAGCATTTGTATTATGAGTTATAAATACTTCATCTTTCGAAGTATTGGGGGTTGTTGATTCACACACCCTATTGTTATCAAGCTGTACTATTTTTGAGATCGGCCATTAATAAAGAAGAGGCATTTACAAGATTCTTGCGTATGTTCACTGGTGACGTTGATCTTCTAAGTTTAATGTATTCCTTTCTCTGTAATCATTTTATTTTCTGGAACTAATCTTTATGAATAGTTTAATGTTGCAGGATTTATCTTTGATACCCTGTTTCCGATTCTAAAGATTTTAATGTTTTCTTCCAATATCTTCAATTAAGAAATTCTTAACTGCTTGTTAGTTGAAGTTATTTGCCTTATCTTTTCTTCTGTCCATCATTTTAATTACTAAAAGATCCAGTGAATGTATTATCTCGTCGTGTGACGTTTTTTTTCAGTATTTCTGGTTGTATTTGTTATTTGATTAAACACAGACCCCATAACCCAATGGATGTGTAGATTGTCTCAACCAACTTCAAAAACTCTTTTACAACAAAACCAATAGTTTCTTTACCTAGCCTAATATCCGAAATTAAAAACAAAGCTAAATCACATAGAGAGATCCCTCTCTGAAGATGGAAGGGCTAGATCCCAACTTTAAAAGCGGTTGGTTAAGGTTACCTTTGTAGATTTCTTCTTTCAACCTCTATTAAATTTACCAAGTGCTAACAGACTGAACTTGTACAGAATGCCCCGTGCTCAATATTTAACATCCAATTCTAAAACGCGTACACAAGAAACTTAAGTCATTACTATTTCCAATTAAATTGGTCCCACTTCATTTGGATTCTCTATGAATATATTATGACTTTTCTACTTGGAACATTTGTTTATTGACCAGCTTCAGGACTGGTCAAAAACCCTATCTTCCACAGATTGTATCTCCATCATTATAGAAAATCAAGAGATGAAACTTTTACAATAGGTACCTCGACATGTCTTCTCAATACCATAGAAATTTCACCATTTGAATCGTTCTAAAAAAAACGTTATAGAGAAAATGGTAAGATGACCTAAAAATAACATACCTTAGAACACATCACCAAAAGACTTCATCCGCCCTTGAAATCCGGACTTCATTATTTCTAATTTCCTCTGAAATTAGAATTGTATTTAAAATGAATGTATAATGATTTTTATTTATACCATTTATGTCACTTCCTTTTAACATTAGGGCCGACCTGACACTTTCTTATTTTGTAATTATTTTCTTTAACTATCTGTAGGGCCTACATGTACTTCCTTCTTCAAGTCACTTTGTCATCTTCAAAAATTCATTTCTCCTCAACCATGAGGATCCATGTGACATTCCACATACCACCGAAAACTACATTATGTATACTATCCATCCATGGGTGGTGTATATTCATGTGCATTGTCCTTCATGTCCAAATACCTTCATCAATCTTGCAATCCAAAACCAATGACTAGGGTTGACATCAATGACAACAACCAATCTTCCAACAATCTCCCCCTTTGTCATTGATGGAAACACTCATGCTCCCCCTATCATCATGATCCCAATTTATCTCCCCCTTTGACATAAATGGCAAATGGTAGGGATTCTCCCCCTGAGTTTAATGGAAAAATATAACTCTTGTCTTTAGGGATGCTCCCCCTAAACATATGGCACTCAATAATACTTCATCCTTATTTTTCATCTTTGGGACTTTTTCCTCTTTAGAATCCTTTTGTGTGGATTTTGTCTTCTCTCTCTTCTTCATTTCCAGGATGTATATGTTGTTTGGTCTTCTTGTTGCAATTGCAACCAATCTTCCTAAGTTATTTTCTCTTATTTTACATTTTTGGGAGTCAAACGTAAGAGTTTATCCTTGATCACACATTTTACTAACACTAAGTAGATTATGATTCAAGTCTTCAACCAATAGAACATTCTTTTCTTTTACATTTTTTCTTCTAAGATATACTACACATTCTCCAAGTATTTTGGTAGATGAGTCATCTCCAAATGCAACATTGCCACCCTTTCTCTTCAAGCTGATGAATTTGTCTTGATCCTCGGTCATGTTTGAAGAACATCCACTGTCTATCTACCATTCATCATCTTCTTTACATTCTTCAACAGTTAATTTTATTCGACAATCTTCATTGTTTGGAATCTCTTTCCTTCTCCATACTGTGGTTGGCATAGGGACATCTTCATTCATATATATGCAATCTCGTGCTTTGTGACCAAGATAATTTCACTTGTAGCATACAATATTTTTTTCCATCAATGCGTAAAGTGAATTATAACTTATGTTGACGAATCCACGATTATTTCCATATCTTTTGTTTACACCATTCATGTTTCTTGTGCATTTATTCTTTTCATTGATTCTGCAATTAATTGTCTTATGTCCAACATTTTTTCAAATATAACAATGACCAAGAAAGAAATTTTGATACCTGGCAGTAAGTGACCTTCTTTGTGATGTAGTCCATCTGGGTTCATGATCTACTCTTTTGTAGTTTCCTTCATATTGATTGAAGCTTCTTTGATTCATGAAGGTAGGAGGTCTTCTTGGATATTCATCTCTTTTGTCATCATTCCTTCTTTCTGGTATCCTGGTCCACTTCTCATCAAATGTTTGTGTAGCCCTTTCTTCAACCTCCTTGTTGGTATTTGCATATTCTTTGTATGAAGTTTCACCCATGCATCCAATATGTGTTAATTCTTTTGGCACTTGAGAGTTTCTTAAGCTCTTCCTCAATGAGACAACTTCTTGTTCAAGTTTATCACAATATTCTTCTTTCTTCATCATTTGGACCTTGTTTACTTCGACTATTATTCTTTCTTCTTCGAGTAGATATTTCAAGGAAATGGTTTCTTCTCTTAGTTTCTGGAAGTCTTCTAATTCTTTCTTTAAGCTTACAACTGTCTTTTCATAACTACCCAATTCACTTCTTAGTTTTCTACATGTGTCTTTGAGCTTTCTATTTTCAATCTCAACATGCTTCAATTTTTTAAGATTCTCATCTTCTTGTTGAATCATTTCTACTTCATGATTTTCTTCTTCTTCAGTGTCATCTCTTTCAATCCTTGGATGAGGACATTCAAATTCAACATGTCCTACTCATTCACAATTAAAGCAAAAGAACTGACCTCTATTTGCTTCATTAAAATCTGAGATGCTGAAATTTTCTTCAACTTTTTTTCTTCTTCTGCTTCTTCCCTTGCATAAAGGTCTTGTAGCTTGTCCCAAATATATTTTGTTGATGTACATGATCCCACCTTGGATTTCACTGAATCTGCCAATCCATCTAGGATGGTATCTATTGCCAATTTGTTATTCCTTTTTTCTTCCTTCTGAGCTGTAATATTTGGTTTCCTTAAAGGAATGTATCCTAAAGCAACTGAGAACCAAACATCTTCCCCAAGAGCTTTCAAGTAATTTCCCATTCTATTACTTCAGTATTAAAAATTGCTTCCATCAAATGGTGGAATCCCATTTGGAATGTTGTCTTCCATTTCTGCTTAGGATCTTCCTTCCAGTGGTTAAACTGTACTGAAGGTAACCTGCTCTGATACCAATTATTGATACCTAGAGGGGGCTGAATCAGTATCAAGTACGATTTAAAATATTTTTCAACTTATAATTAAACCTAGGGATGATTTTAAGGATGGAAATTTATTTTAAAATGTAGAAACCTTAGCGAATGTTATTAATCCTTCATATGCCAACTATAAATTGTTAGTGTCAGAAGTCACCCCTAGATTGCAGCAGGAGCAGAGCCCGACACCCATCAGTTTATGTCACGATTTGTTTAATGGGGTGATTGGATGGAGTTTAACTCAAACGATGTGGTTCTAACTTCAAAACTAGGCCAGGCATGCATGGGCAAGTGAGGTCTTAGATAACTTCAGACAGTGAGTCGTAGTAAGGGTGAGTAGGGGGAAGACTTGTATCAGAGAGATGCAAAAGTCTGTCATAAACATTAGGTTCCTAACAGACTGTGGAAGAAGACATCTAAACACAAGATCTTCCTAAGTTCAAATGTAGAAAACCAGAGAAAACAATAATGCCATAATAAATCCTTTATCACATCAGAGTTGCCATAATTCATGCGAATCAGTCGATCATGAAATCTCTTAGTATAAAATGAAAACTTAGATGGATTAGGAAGATTGTCTGTTATAAACAAGAAATCTCATATACAGTTGCATGACCAGAAAGCTAGAATATTTGCTCAAACTTTACAATCGGAAGCTCTTCTCTACCATCGATGCTTTCCAAAATACCAAAACTGAGTCTATATACCTAGAAAAATTCACCTCACAGAGGCGTGTACAGTCACTCAAAGCTTGTTGTCTCTTTATTCAAACTCATACTGATATCTTTCTTTAAATGCCATCTTAACTACGCATGGCTCCTGTAAGGAGGGTAGTTGAGCCATGAAGTGCTCGACTAGCATGCACAGACTTCTCTGTCAAGTCGAGGACTTCGGCACGGCTTCGTTGAGAGAATAGATACACAGGACCTCTGCGAGTAGGAGGCTCGCCAGACCCTCCATTCCCCTCATTTAATGAACAAAAGGAGGTTTCAACCACCTGCTCTTGCCTTCATTTACTTCAATACTAGAAACAATTATTAAGATCAGGTCCAATGGCGCCTGGAGATCATGATGATCCCCTCTACAACTGAACTCGGTGCCTTTGGCCTTCTTTATGCAGCTCCTTCCTCTCCCAAAGTGACCATGAGTTGTGACCATATGATTTCGGCGTTCGCGAATATGAAAGGACTAACCTTTACCGATTGAAATCGAGATGAGCGATATGCCGAGATGGCTCAATATGGCACCACACGTCCCTCTAGCTCTGATAGCTCTTAAATATCCCAGTGATACCATGGGCCTCGGTCTGGGATTCTCCTGACACCTCATGCATCGGAAAATAATAGAGCTTCTCTTTGCGTGTTGGAGTCACGATCGAAGAAGCACCGAGATGGCTCTATTGCTGCCAAGTGTCCCCTCGGGATGGACGGCTGAAAACTCTTTGTGATACCGCGGGCCCCACCTTCTACGCTTTCGGCGCTATCGGGGTTCGACGTTTCACGATGTTGAACAACACGAAACTCTCACCCCATGAACTCCCGATCATAGAAACGCTGATGCAGACAGATCTTGCGACACGCGTCCTTAGGAAGAATGGCTTAGACTTCTCCATAAACATAAGCACCCCTCCTCCAGACCTGTTCCTTTACGACCAGATGCCAAAACCACGGGCCTGGTCCTGGGCGCTATCGGCACTTTGGGGTTCAGGGTTTCAAAATGTGAAGAGATGGGGAATTTTACCCCTTGAACTCTCGAATGCCGATATACCAGTATGACTGGATCCTATGCCACGCATCACTGGATCGGACAACCCAGATTCAGCCTTGAAATACAAGAGCTTTCTTTGGTGCTATATGTCGGGTAACTTGGCAGCCCCGAGATCCCGACGACAGTTGATCTGCTTCATGGATGGATCTCGACTGTCGACAACAAAACCTTGTCTGCTCGCTTGACTCGTAATTGGAAAGGAAATCCTTCCGCTGCTGTGCTTGGGTGATTCCCGTTCATTCTGCAGACCTGGGTGTTTCTGCACCTAATGACAAAAATAATCACTAACATTAGGCTCCATGGGTGATAGAGTCGTTCCTGCGATGCTCTAAGAACTCCTTCCGCAGCTTCAGTGCCTTTCTATTGGGATATGGAGTCACTTATTAGGCCAAAAACACACAAAAACAAACTAAACAAAGAACTAAAGGAAATATTTACAAACAAGGGAGTCGTCTGAGGCTCAAATAAAACTTTTCTTCAGAAAATGCCCATTCATTGGGTTGTTGAAAACCTCTTCACCCTCTGGATCTTGCAACCCATATGTGTTGTTGGAGAAAGTCTCAGAGATCTTGAAGGGGCCAATCCATAGGGTGTCAAACTTGTTGTGTTTGCCTTTATCTTGCCTGGGGGCGTCCCACTTGAGTACCAAATCCCCGATCTCGAACTCTTTTTTCCTAACCTTCCTGTCGAAATCCTGCTTGATCTTTTCCTGGTGATTATGAGCTGCGGTCCTCACTTGCTCTCTGATCTGCTGCACTTCTACTATCTGATGAATCCTCTTGATCATATGATCTGTTTCTCCTTCATAGTCTTGAAATAATTTCACCACAGGTAAGGCGAGATGAGTAGGAAAAACTGCCTCTGCTCCATAGACTAGCTGAAAAGGTGAAGTGCCCAGAGATTTCTTCATTGTCACATCATCATCACATAGAGAAAACTTCAACTTTGAATCCCAAGCCCTTTTTTTGTCTTCCAACAGCCTTTTGATGATCCTTATTAGGCTTTTGTTGGAAGACTCTGCTAAACCATTTCCCTGGGGATAGTAGGGGTTGGAGTGCATTAGTGAGATCTAGAACTGCTTACAGAACTTAATTAGAGGCTCAGACTTGAAAGAAGTAGCATTATCGATGACAATCTTGCTGGGACAGTCGAATCTGGCTATGATATCCTCCAGGAAGCTGATAATTACTTTGTGAGATGCACTTCTGGTGGGGACAACTTCTATCCACTTGGTGAAATAATCTGTTGCTATTAGGATCCATTTGTGTTGACCACTTGAGGGAGGATGAATTTCTCCAATGAAGTCTAGCCCCCACTACTGAAAAGGTGATGGAGATACTATAGGCTTCAATGGAATTGATTTGAGCTATTGCTTTCCTGAGAACCTTTGACATTTGATTCAATCTCTAATTCCTCTGTAGACATCAGTGAATAAAGTAGGCCAGTAATATCCAGCCCTGAGGATATTATGAGCTTTGGTCTTCCAGAAATGATTCCCCCCACAAAGGCCTTCATGGAAATCAAGCATAACTTTCTGGGCTTCTGCTGGGTTCAAACATCTCAGCAGCATCCCCAAAGGATCTCTCCAGTACAAAACTTGTTCAATGAGACAATACCTGACCGCCTTGAGCTTTAAATATCTTTCCGTGCTTTTACCCATTCCATCCAGAGGCTTCAATTCCTGCAAAAAGTACAGAATGTCATGATACTAGGCACAATCTGCCAGCAATAAGCCATCTTGAGAGAATTGGCTGGGAAGCTCAGCTTGCTGAGTTTCTGAGCGAGTGTTGAGGAAACTAACTCCCAAGGCTTCACAATTGGATTTATCTAGTAGCTTGGCTAGACCTTGCCCCTTAACCAACTTGGTGGGATTTATTTCCAAGTCGAATTCTAGAATATTTGCTATCCATTTGCCTCTTCTCCCATCTAAGTCTGGTTGTACAAGGATGTCCTTTACGGAAACTGAAGGAACGTATATTGTCACCTTCGAGTGCAAGACATAGAGATTGAAAGCTTTGAGGGATTTCACTAAGGCATAGGCTTGCTTCTCCATGATCTCATACCTAGTCTTCACATCTCTTAATGCCTTGCTGAAGAAAGCGATGGGTTGCTCATGCCCCTTCTCGCTTTTCTGTAACAAACCATTGCTACTGTATCAAAAGAAGCAAAGGAGAAAATTAAGAATTCCTTGGAATAGTCAAGACTAATTAGCACAGGTGTCTCAATCAATGCCCTTTTTATTTTGTCGAAAGATGCCCTGGGCTCAGTGATCCATTTCACCTCGTTTCCCTTCCTGAGCATGGTCGTGATGTGTTTCACTAGCTCAGAAAAATTTGAGACAAACCTCCTTAGAAAATTAATTTTCCCCAAAAAGGCCTGAACCTCCTTTTTAGACCTGGGGAGTGATAAGGTTTGAATTCCCTCCACCCTATTGGGATCAATTCTCACTCCTTATTTTGATACTATATGGCCCAAAAAATTCCCTTCCTACATAGAAAACCAATATTTCTTGGGGTTTAGAGACAGACCGAACCTCCGACATTTCATGAAAACTTTCCTCAAGTGGCAGCAGTGTTCCTTGTCTGAGCTGGAGAAGACCATGATGTCATCGAGATAGATCACCATGAACCGGTCCTTCTCCCCGATGAACGCTATATCCATGGCTCGCTGAAATGTTGCTCCTACATTCATTAGTCCGAATGGCATCTTGGCATACATGAATGTACCCCAAGGAGTGGTGAAGGTTGTCTTCTCCCTTTCCTCAGGCATGACCGATATCTGATTATAGCCAGAAAACCCATTGATCATGGATATCTTGGATGCACCAGTTACCCTCTGCAATATGTGTTCCATCTTAGGTAGGGGGTAATTGTCTTTCTTTGAGCTTCTGTTCAGATTCCTGAAATCGACACAGAGCTTGATTTCTCTGATTTTCTTTCTTACGGGAACTAGATTGGCTACCCATTCAGAATATCTCAAGGGGACAATGATCCAGGCCTCTAACAACTTCTTCACTTCTTTCTCCATGACAGGAAGCAACATAGGGTTTATCTGTCTTAGCTTCTGCCTAAATGGATTGGCCTCTTCCTTTAGTGGGATATTGTGTTCAATGATGGATGTATCATACGTTTTTAGGTCTTCGTAGGTCCATGCAAACATGTCAGCAAATTCTTTCAGCAACTCAGTATATCTGGCCCTCTGCTTTGTGGTCAGACAGCTTGACAGCTTGACAAACTTGGGCTCCCCCGGTGTGTCGATGTTGCACTCAGTTGTATCAACATATTCATCCACAACTATACCCTTTATTTCCACATCATTCCCATCGAACAGTCTTTCCAATGGGACTAGTCCCCTCAGAATGTGATTGCTAGGTAGCTGAATAATCTGGTGGTTAGCAATTTTATTTAAAAACACTCAAGGTGAGATTCATCTTCTGTGTCAGGATCCTGATCGATGCGCAACGCAGAAAAGTCATCAACGGATCGGAGAAATCTTTCAATTTCTTGATCATCTTCGAATACCTTCCAATGCTTGACATTATCCGGTACAGAGGGCCTATATCTTATTCCAACATCAGAGTTGACTATGGATGGGAGAGAAACTTTGAGCAAGCTGGCTGAGACGGCTAAAGAATCGGCCACAACATTATCCTCTCTTGGAATAAAAGAGATATTGAAAGCTGAGAAGAAATTGTCAATTAGGTCCCATGCTTCATTCATGTAATTTCTGAGTCAAGGGTTCTTAGCCTGATAAGTGCTCCTGATCTATTGGACCACTAACTTTGCATCTCTGAACACTGCTATCTCCTGAATTTCCATTTCCCTTCCAACTCTTAATCCTAGAACAAGGGCTTCATACTCTACCACATTGTTTGTGGTTTCAAATTCTAATTTGTATGACAAAGATAAAGGTTTCTTGGGTAGGTGACACAAAAAACACCCCAACACCAGTGCCTTTCTGGGAACAGGCTCCATCAAAAAACATTTTCCAAATGGGGGTGATGGAAGGAGGAAGTTCACAAGGAGAAGTGGGCTACTTTCTAAGTTTGAGAGGAGGCTCAGGGGCATGGGTGAGTTGTAGTAAACCGGAGCCTAAATCAGTGTCCAAGGCAAAGATGGGATGATTGGTAGGGTTGGCCTCATCACTGATTATATATGCCAGTTGGGATTCTCTGTATAGCCTTCTATGCTCTCCTCCAAACACTGGGATAGTAGCGTATGTGAGGTCCATCTGCAAGGTTCCCCTGAGTCTCTTTATCCAAGATCTTGATAACAACATACCGAACTTGGGGAGGACATTAGCCACTACAATATCCATGACCACACTTTTCATGGGCAACTGAAACAAGGTCACGACTAGGTCTTTGATAACCCCAAGACATTGAGCTTTCCTGGAGTCAAAAGAATAGAGGTCATGATAGGCTCGAGTGACTTCTAGCCCTAATTCTTCCATGACAGTCTTGGGCATGAGGTTGTGAGAATCCCCTGAATCCATCAAGCAATTGTGCAATACCTTGTCGTGTATGTTCAAGGAAGTGTAGAAGGGAGGGGATGAGTCATTCCTGTCTTCTACCATAGGACCTAGGATAACTGCAGGCTTTTCATATTGAAAATTGATGAAGTCTGTGGGAAGGATCGAGACCTCAGACTGTAAAAGCTCAGAGAAGCGTTTTTTGAACCCTTCATGTTTAATCAATTCTGTCAGGGGCACAGGGATTCTGATTTTTTGAATTTCATGCCCGAAATTAAAAGAAGATGAGAGCTTTGGGATTTCTCTTATTTTAGGAACATGAATCTGGATAATGGGAGAGAGGGGTTGGGTCTTCTTACCTCTGTGACTATCTACTGCTTTGTTGGCAGGTTTCTCTATCCTGGTAGACTGCTCAGGAACGTCAGGTGCTTTAGTCTTTTTCTTTGACCTCAGATCATATCTGCCTGGGTTGCCACTAGCCTTGTTTCCCTTGCTTAGTTCATTTAGCTGACTGTCCATGAGAAACTCCTCATAGGCTGATTGAGTGAGATGAGGAAAAGGAAGAGTGTCTTCGAAGCAATGGATTTCAGGATCAAGCTCATCTATTTCTCTTTCTTCCCCCTTGGCCACAAAACTGTTTTAAAAAGGGGCCTGAATTTTTTGGTCTTCTCTGTCTCTTCCCTTCTCTCTTTGCACATTCAGGGGAGTAAAATTATTTGGCCTCCTGAAACCTCCTTTATTTTCGACATTCTGAGGGCCCTTATATTCCTGCCTCCCCTCATCCTTCATTCTCTCCATCTCTGCAGACAGGGACTTCACCATCTTGGTCAGTTCATCCATTTGAGGGTGAGGCACCAATGATCCAGAAGTTGAGGCTTCCGACCTTCTTTTTCTCCTATCTGCATTGGCCTTGTTACTCAGTCTGTCAGCTGCTAACACATTGGATTCCACCTCTATGGCCACATCCTGCATTTGAGCTAAGGAGGTGGATCTTCTTTCTCTCAACAAAAGGCAGAAATTGGGGCCGAACGCACTAGCATACGAAATCTTAGCTGAGGCTTCTGAGGGATTTATCTCAGCAGGGATTTTGTTATACATCTTATTAAATATTTTGGAGAAGTCAGAGACAGACTCTCCTTCCATCTTCTTCAAAGACCCAAACTCTATCATGTAATACATGAAATCCTTCCTATCTCCCCACTGCCTTAGGAAATCACTATCTAGAGCTTCAATCCCAGCAATAGACCCTAGAGCCAATCCTCTAAACCACTTCCTCACCTCACCATCCAGGCTCTAGACGAAGACTCTCATCCAGACATCTTCATTTTCAATGTTGAGGTTGTCTGCATAACTGTAGAAAGCAGCCAGGTGCTCTTCGTCAGTCATGTCTCCTTCCCCAATGAACTTGGGCATGTATTTCAAGTAATCCCCAGCAGGAAGAGGATTCATAGGATGGGGTAGGACTAAAGGAGCATATCTAGCAGCAACTATGGCATCCATTCTATTCAACGGGGGATTATCACCAGCCATAGGAATATTGGGTGGAGGAGAGCTGGGAGGAAAAGGAGTTCGTGAAGGGGCTAGTAGGAATGAGTCATGAAGTGGAGTGGGAAACAAGAGGGGGTTTAAGGAGAAGGGTAACGAGCTCAAGTCAGTAGGTATTTTTCTTTGTGCAGGAGTGGTAAAGATAGGAGTGGGGAAATCTTCTGTGGTCTCGGGTCTGCGCCAAGGTATAGTTTCAGGGGAGAGGGGAGTGACAAGGTTTGGTCCCTCCGGTCCCGGACCAGGAGAGGAAAACTCAATAGGAACACTCCCAAAATTTAGGAAACAGGAAGCTTCAAAAACATGTCTGTCAAGAAACTGAGGAGGAGAAAAAGGAGTTCCCACAGAAGAATATGGTGGATTACCTGGTTAAGTGGTGGGCACTTCTTCCTCAGAGGCCTTCCCCTTTCTGAGCACTACTTCTGGATCTATTTCCGGCGTAGCTAGAGGCAACTGTGGATGAGACCGCATATGCATGCCTCTGAAAGATATAATTAATAGAGTAGGTTCTCCCCACAGAGTCGTCACAATGGAGTCGCCAGGTACACAACAACAATATTGATAATTCTGATATATAATGCACCTTCATAATCAGTTAATCGTTGTCTTTCAATCCCAGGGAAAATATTCAACTTCGTCCCCGGCAGCGGTGCCAGAAATGTTAGCGTCATAAGTCACCCCTGGATTGCAGCAGGAGAAGAGCCCGAAGCCCATCATTTTATGTCACGATTTTTTTAATGGGGTGATCGGATGGAGGTTAACTCAAACAATGTGGTTCTAACTTCGAAACTAGGCTAGGCATGCATGGGCAAGTGAGGTCTTAGATAACTTCAGACAGTGAGTCATAGTAAGGGTGAGTAGGGGGAAGACTTGTATCAGAGAGATGCAAAATTATGTTGTAAACATCAGGTTCCTAACAGACTGTGGAAGAAGACATCTAAACGCAAGATCTTCCTACGTTCAAACGCAGAAAACCAGAGAAAACAATAATGCCATAATAAATCCTTTATCACAAAAGAGTTTCCATAATTCATGTGAATCAATCGATCATGAACTCTCTTAGTATAATATGAAAACTTATATGGATTAGGAAGACTGTTTGCTATAAACAAGAAATCTCATATACAACTGCATGACCAGAAAGCTAGAATATCTGCTAAAACTTTACAATCGGGAGCTCTGCTCTACCATCGATGCTTTCCAAAATACCAAAACTGAGTTTATATACCCAGGAAAATTCACCTCACAGAGGCATGTATAGTCACTCAAAGCTTGATGTCTCTTTAGTCAAACTCGTACTGATATCTTTCTTTAAATGCCATCCTAACTATGCATGGCTTCTGTAAGGAGGGTAGCTGAGCCATGAAGTGCTCGGCTAGCGTGCGCAGACTTCTCTGTCGAGTCGAGGACTTCGGCATGGCTTCATTGAGAGAATCGATACACAGGACCTCTGTGAGAAGGCGGCTCGCTAGACCCTCCATTCCCCTCATTTAATGAACGAAAGGAGGTTTCAACCACCCACTCTTTCCTTCATTTACTTCAGTACTAGAAACAGCTATTAAGATCGGGTTCGATGGCATCTAGAGATCATGATGATCCCCTCTGCAACTGAACTCAGTGCCTTTGGCCTTCCTTATGCAGCTCCTTCCTCTCCCCAAGTGACCATGAGTTGTGACCATATGCTTTCGGTGTTTGCGAATATGAAAGGACTAACCTTTGCCGATTGAAATTGCGATGAGCGATATGCCAAGATGGCTCAATATGGCACCACACGTCTCTCTAGATATGATGGCTCTTAACTCTCCTGGTGATATCATGGGCCTCGATCCGGGATTCTCTCGACACCTCGCGCATCGAAAAATAACGGAGCTGCTCTTTGCATGTTGGAGTCGCGATGGGCGAAGCGCCAAGATGGCTCTATTTGCTACCAGGTGTCCCCTCTAGATGGACAGCTGAAAATGCTTTGTGATACCGCGGGCCCCACCTTCTACGCTTTCGGCGCTATCGGGGTTCAGGCTTTTGCGATGTTGAACAACACAAAACTCTCACCCCATGAAATCCCGATCGCCGAAACGCCGATGCCGCCAGATCTTGTGACACGCGTCCTTAGGAAGAACAACTGAGACTTCTCCATAAACATAAGCACCCCTCCTCTAGACCTGTTCCTTTATGACTAGATTCCAAAACCACGGGCCCAGTCCTGGGTATTATTGGCACTTCGAGGTTTGGGGTTTCAAAAGGTGAAGAGATGGGGAATTTTACCCCTTCAACTCCCGAATGTCGATATACCAGTATGTCTGGATCCTACGCCACGCGTCACTAGATCGGATGACCCAGATTCAGCCTCAAAATATAGGAGATTTCTTTGGTGCTATATGTCAGGTAACTTGGCAGCCCCAAGATCCCGACGACCACTGATCTGCTTCTTGGATGGATCTCGACTGCCGACAGCCAAACCTTGTCCGCTTTCTTGACTCATAACCGGAAAGGAAATCCTTCCGCTGTTGCACTTAGGTGTTTCCCATTCATTCTGCAGACCTGGGTGCTTCTGCACCTAATGAAAAAAATAATCACTAACATAAATGATTAGCAATATTTTTGTTAAAATATTCAAATTTCCAAGGATTTTATATAGTTTTTATAAAATTTTGGCAATTTTTAAGGTAAAATAATTTTATCCTATAGAATTTGGGCGAAACAGTTTTAAAATAGTGAATCTCCTTTTTGGAAAAACCATGGAAAATTATCCCACGAGCGAAATTTAGCCCCTAAAATCATCCCTTCTTAAATCATTCAATTATATCCAATGAGGAATGAACAATAGTATAAGAGTTACACCAATACACCACAATACACCATGCACAATATATGAGAAATAATCAATAGTTATTGTTCAAGGGAAGTAATGACTTCCAAAGGTACCTACAACTTCCAAATGTAAAGGGAGGGATAAACCTCCAAGAGGAAGATACAATCCTCCAATATTAAAAGAGATTTTAACTCTCCATCCTTGTCCCTTCCTTCCACCCAAGAATATATGAGATATAATAAAACTTTACATTAAATCATCACCATCAACCAACCATCACATAAAACCTGATAATGCTTCATGAGAATTCTTCAAATTCTACAATTCTGCAATTCTTGGAATACTCTAATCCTATAGATAATATTACTCAATGTAATTTATGAAACTTCTCCAAAATTCACTTCTTGAATCCTCCCCAAAAGGAAGTTATATAAAGAATGGTAAACCTTATTCAATTCTGGTTTATTTAGGAGAATGAACTTGTATAGAATGCCTCGTGCTCAATATTTAACATCTGTTTTTGAAATGCATACAAAAGAAACTAAAGTATGTACTATTTCCAATTAAATTGGTCCCACATTATTTGGATTATCTATGAAGAAGTTATGACTATTTTACCCGGAACACCTGTTTATTGACTATCTTCAGGACTGGTCAAAAACCCTATCTTCCACAGAGTGTATCTCCATAATTATAGTGAATCAAGAGCTGAAACTTTCACCACAGGTACCTTGACATGTCTTCTCAATACCATAGAAATTTCACCATATGAATCATTATATAAAAATATTTATAAAGAAAATGCTATGATGACCTGAAAATAGCATACCTTATAACACATCACCAAAAGACTTCAACCTCCCTTGAAATCCGGCATTCTTTACTTATGATTTCCTCTGAAATTCGACTTGTATTTCAAATGAATGTATAATGATATTTATTTATACCATTTATGTCACTTCCGTTTAACTTTAGGACCAACCCAACACTTTCTTATTTTGTAATTTTTTTCTTTAATTATCTTCAGGGCCTACATGTACTTCCTTCTTCAATTCACTTTGTCATCTTCAAAAATTCATTTCTCCTCAACCATGAGGATCCACATGACGTTCCACATACCACCGGAAACAACATGATGTATACTATCCATCAATGGGTGTTGTATCTTCATGTGCATTCTCCTTCATGTCCAAATACCTTCATCAATCTTGCGGTCCAAAACCAATGACTAGGGTTGACATCAATGACAACAACCAATCTTCCAACAATCTCCCCCTTTTTTATTGATGGAAACACTCATGCTCCCCCTATAATCATGATCCCAATTTCTCTCCCCCTTTGACATCAATGGAAAAGGGTAGGGATTCTCCCCCTGAGCTTAATGGAAAAATGTAACTCTCTTCTTTGGGGTTGCTCCCCCTAAACATGTGGCACTCAATAATATTTCATCCTTATTTTTTGGTCTTTGGGAATTTTTCTTCCTTAGAATCCTTTTGTGTGGCTTCTATCTTATCTCTCTTCTTCATGTCTAGGATGCATATTTTGTTCGGTCTTGTTTTTGCAATTGCAACCAATCTTCCTAAGTTATTTTCTCTGATTTTACATTTTCAGGAGTCAAACATAAGAGTCCATCCTTGATCACAAATTTTACTAACATTGAGTAGATTATGATTCAAGTCTTCAACCAATAGAATATTCTTTGCTTTTACATTTTTTCTTCCAAGATCTACTACACCTTCTCCAAGTATTTTGGAAGATGAGTCATCTCCAAATATAACATTGCCACCCTTTATCTTCAAGATGATGAATTTGTCTTGATCCCTGGTCATGTATGAAGAACATCCATTGTCTATGTACCATTCATCTTCTTCTTTACATTATTCAGCAGTTAATGCTATTCAAAAATCTTCATTGTTTGGAATCTCTTTCCTTATCCATACTATGGTTGGCATAGGGACATCTTCATTCATATATCTGCAATCTCATTCTTTGTGACGAATATAATTGCATTTGTAGCATACAATATTTTTGTCCATCAATGGGTAAAATGAATTATAACTTATGTTTAAAAATCCACGATTATTTCCATATCTTTTGTTTACACCATTCATGTTTCTTGTGTATTTTTTCCTTTCATTGATTATGCAATTAATTTCCTTATGTCCAATATTTTTGCAAGTATAATAATGACCAAGAAAGAAATTTTTATACCTGGGAGTAAGTGACCTTCTTTGTGATGTAGTCCATCTGGGTTCATGATCTACTCTTCTGTAGTTTCCTTCACACTGATTGAAGCTTCTTTTATTCGTGAAGGTAGGTGTTAATGGGTAAATCAATAGATGCAAACATGAACTAATCCCCCTAGATCCACCTAGATCTAGAACAAAACAAGACAGAACAATACGCTTTCCCTAGATTACGATCATTGAATTTAATTACCAAAGGAGGGATAGATAACATACCTTATGAATCGCTTCCTTATTTCTTTGTTGATCCTTCTTTGCTTCAATGCTCTTTTGATATCAGATCTATAATAACACAAATCAACTAACGTGAAAGCAGAAATAGTGAAATTCAATGACAACCTAAACATGTGATCAAGGAGTCATGTAATAAAATATCAATAATTTTATGGCAAAGGGACATGCCACCATATTATATTAATGAAAGGTAGAAGATACAACCGAATCACCTTGATGTCGCAAGTTCCCTTTCAGTGGCCCTTCGTTCTGACACACACATACATTTTCTCGGATATTTGCATGAAGATTTCTCTCAAAAACTTGATGGATGAATGGAGACCTCAAGCATCACTTGAAATAGGATTCTTCACACAAAATTCAATCTATTCTCTCTGCAGTCTCTATGATTCTTTATGCTTGTACCTCTAACCTTTTCCATGACAAGCCTATCATTACATAGGATAAGGTCAATTGGTTAAATATATGAGAATGATCCCATCAAATCAGAGAAGTCAGTAGGATCGTAACCATACGGACGCCACCTCATATTTCCAAACGATTCCACTTCCAAAAGTTGCTAGAACTTCTTTCCTCTTTTAGTTTTAAAGCACCGCCACGACCTACCTATATAGAAGCCTGTGGAAATCCCACAGACTGGCTATAGTGCAACATGCAGAAATCAGGTATTTTCACACTGTGTAAAGGGAGTTGCCCATGGAAGCCTTCCAAAAATGCATCTTTCAAGGGTAGAAAGAGGTTGCTTTTCTCAGGAAAAAGATTATATTGGGAACCTGAACACATGTTTATGTAATCATCATCAGGGTGACCAAAATAATGTGTAACATAATGCCCCCCAAAGTATGAGGCTGGAACTCGAGATAGCCAAAATACTTTGTAATATAAGCATGTATGTGTTGAGAACTAGGGGCGTACCAATCAAGAACCTGCAAACAATCAAGCATCTGTACAATATCACATTATGTCTAAGGTAGGCATTCCCATGTCCAGACCATAAATGATTGAAACCATAAATGTAGGTCATGGCCACCAATTATATAACGTGGATCCATGTCAACAAGATTTTGCATAGCCACTATGACTACACTATGGATCCATGCATTGAGAACTCAAGTACGAACATAGCCACAAGACATACAAGGTGGATCTATCTGTCAAACAAAATCACAAATACTCCATCACAACCTGGACCAAAAAATGATGAAGTCCAGGGTCTTCAATCCATCATTCGTTAGTACGATTCTAGTCACATGATTACAGATGTCGAAGTTGAACGTGAATAAAAACCACTTGATTACCAGTCATTGATGAAAACTATTAACAAGTGTGAGTGAAATCACCATTGATGTCAATGACTCCCAAGGTACTCTAGTAAAATCCAACAAGTGTGAATAAAGGAGTTGAATTCAAACACTTGATAGAATCTCTCGATCAGGGATCGATGATGTAGATCTAATGTCGAAGAGAAGAAACCTATCATTGAGGCATGCAGGCTCTAAGGTACTAAATAATTTCTAAGTCTTTTTCCTGGATAATGAGCTAAAGTCGACAGGAAAAGACTCATCATAGGAGGGCCTTGATGTCCCCATCAATGACATGAAATAAGTAACAGATTTAGAGTAGAGAAAAATACATATGTGACTTAGGATTGACACAGGGAAGGCCGACATAGTAAGAATGGACAACTGCGGATGGCCAACTTGATAGAAGGTTTTAGTTGAACTTCTCTTGAACATATGAATGACACGACAATGATCTTGGCAGTATTGACTCAAAGATGACCCAAGATATGAACTTGCAGAAGGTCATACAAGAGACAAACGAGTTACCCAACCCAGATTCAAATGACGAAGAGGGGTGTCATGTTCAAGAGCGATGCTCACTTCCATTAATACATATATAGAGACACATTCCTTTCCCAAATTTTCCCCCACCATTTCTAGCAAGTACCTCTTTATTTTCACGCAAGCTTGAGGAGGATAACATACGCTTGTTAATTTAAGCTCATCCTTCGAACGATTCCCTTGGAGTACATTTAACGAACCCTAAGAAGGAGTGTTTTGGTCTTGTATGGGTCTGTCGATGTGTGTTTAATGAGTCCAAAGATAGAAAACTCGAAGGTTTTTCATGATTATAGATATTGTAAAAACACTTAAAAGAGAACTCTCTCAGTTCCTTTTTCATAAAATAGTTCGAAAGGACCGAAAAAGTAATAAACTATCACCCATCAAATGTTTTCTTCAAATACTTTTACGAGCATGAAAAGAACAAGGTCACTCGGCGATCTTTTTGTTTTCAAGGAGCATGAAAAGAGATTAAATGATTCTCCATAGGTTTCGTTATTTTCGTGTTACCATGACGAGTACGAAAAGATGAAAAAAGTATACTCGGTTATGTTCTCATTAGTTTTCGAGCCCGAGAATGAACAAAGACTATGCTCGAGGTTTTTCTAAAAAAAACTTAAAAAGTAGTTGTACATGTGACAAAAATAGAATAAATCACAAAAATTGTCCATAGTTTGTTGTCCAAAGTCCTAAATTTCTTCCTGCAAGGAACAAAACACTTACAAGACCTTTAGAGTTAATGGGTTTTTGA
>ML784493.1:871341-887387 GCA_009831015.1 Picea engelmannii
TAGTTTGTTGTCCAAAGTCCTAAATTTCTTCCTGCAAGGAACAAAACACTTACAAGACCTTTAGAGTTAATGGGTTTTTGACCAAAATGTATTTATATAAAACAAAATATTAGAAAAAATGATAAAAAAGAAATAAATAGAAGTAAAAAGTCTTTTTCACCATTTTATTTTCATTTGGTCAAAAACTTACCAAAAACCCTTGTTTTTTACCTCAACTTCAGTGACATATTGTGGAGGCCACATGGGATCATTCAATGAATGGATTTTATAAAAAATGTAATCTCATGTTCTATCATTTCAACAGTTTAATTTTTGCTTTTGATGGTGAAAAATCAAGATTGTTTGATGATTTGGGACTATTAGTCATGCATTGGGGCTGCTGCGAGTGGCCTATAACGGGCCCTGTGGAAATCAATGTTTTCCATAGGTGTGTTAAGGAACACTTGTGGAAATTTCGCACTATACTTGAATTTTGATCATGGAAGTCGATAAACTACAATGAAAAGTGAATGTTGACTCAACAAAAATCCCAAAAAATGTTGAAAAAGTGTGCTAAAGATCTTCTTTGTTTCCCATCCAGGTGTTTGCTTGCAAATATGTTGGAATGGAGAGAGCGTGAGCATGAAGAAGATGATATCATGGCTTTAAATGATCTGGGGACCATGAATTCTCTTCGACAATGTGGTCTATTAAAATTCTTCAAAGTTCAGGGCATGAGAGCCCAACGAAGATTACTAGAATATCTGGTTCATATGTGGGATTCAGAACAACAAGTGTTCCACGTGGTTGTCCATGTCCTCTCTTTGGATATTGAGGATATTTATTTCCTAACAGGGTTGTCATGTCGTGGGGCACGTGTGACTTTGACAGGTGGTCGAGGTGGTGGATTGCCCATGAGTGAGTACATTCGTCAGGATTGTGAAAGACGTAAAGGAAAAGTAGCAATCTAAGGTGTGAGATATTTGACCCTCGGGACCATCCTTTTTATTGTTTCACAGATGGCAAGGAGTGCTTCACCACACATGGCACTCCAAAGTTACTTTAAATATGTTATTGAATGCTTGGAGCCTTGAGTATTCAATTGGTGTGATGGTGTATTATGCAACATGAAAAATCAAATCATGAAAAGAAAGAATGGGGACCTAAAATAGTTCGTTTATGGGTCCATTTTAGTATCTTTCTTTCTAGAAAGAGTTCCACACCTACGCCTATAGGTGGAATGGGGAATACTAGCCTTGAGAGACCCACAAATGAAAATATGGTGTGATTTGATGACACGACATGTGGCAGTCCGGATTGTGAAGTATGATGATGCATTCTTCAATTGGTTGGGACCGCAAATCCTAATGATTGATGATTACGCTTATGTCGGTCTAGACTTTTAGGGTGATCCATATTTGGTTCTCCCTGAGGGATCTCAGTGGGGAGATCTAGGTAAGAAAGACATTTGTTTTTTTTTACAATGTTTTTATGAGTTTTTAGAATATTTAATGTTTTTGTGTTTCCAATCGAAAGACTAATAAAACAATTTCGATCATGCAGATGTAGGGCCACATCAACCCCCGAGCTCTTCTCCTATTCAGAGGTGAGGAGAGGCACGCGTAGTAGCTATATGGGATGCTGAGGATTATGATGCGATAGAGAAGAATCTAGAAGGCTTGACGACATACATCCCTGATATGTCCATCGAGGAGATCCCGAGGCATTATCAATGCCATACTGCAGGTGTATCCGGCTCTCTCTTAGTCGATTACTACATAGAGTAGTGAGAGAAGTAGTATGTTATTGCGAGAGGCATCCATGAAGCCATTTTGTAGGGGACATGGGCTCTATATTTTCATACTTTGATCTTTGGATGAAAACTCTTTTTGTAAATATTATATCATTATATATATATGCATGAGGCTTTTACCGATTTACTCTATTTTTTGTATAATATGTGAAATGTGATTAGAATTACAAATGTATCAAATTTTTATCTAATACATAATTAGCTAGAGCATTATTTAATGTATTTAGACATCTAGGAATGTGTTGATATTCAATATAATCAAAATGACGTTCCAAGAGGCGGATTCATAAATATACCTGTAATAGAGTAGGGCTTCAGATAGTATAGGCATTGTTTAATTGTAGTACTACTAGCTGTGAATCAAGTCGTATAATGAAGCAATCAATCCCAAGAAAAATGTCATTAGTCAATAATTTGATGATCATGCTATAATCTGCGATATTATTGGTCTCTCGACCGAGACAAACACCTTGTAGACAAATAAGTTCCTTTAAGGGTGCATAAATTGCCCAAGCAGCAGAAGCTAAGTTCTGGGTACTACGACTAGCACCATTGGTGAAGCCAATGTAAGGTAGTGAAAACACCGACGTATGAAGACCAAACATAATGCAGGGTAAGTAGTCAGGGATAAGAGTCAAATAGCAGAAACACACTAAAGTAACACACAAGAGTATGATATAGTAAAAATACAAGTGCTTATGCAGAGACAGGCTAAGCGTAGTACTTCTTGAAGTAAATCCCATTCCTGGGTTCACTCAAAGGGGTGCCATCATAATCTACTAACTCGTATGATCCCTTATCTAACACTCTTTTAACAATATAAGGGCCTCGCCACATAGCCTCAATTTTTTTGGCTCCTAGCAAATCACGATCTTGTTCATAGAGGAGGACTAGATCACCTTCATAAAACATGCATGGCTTGACATGTTTGTCATATTGGGATTTTACGTGTTTCTTATGGGTTTCAATAACTAGGGTGGCACCGTGAAGGGTTTCATCTAATTGCATAAGATACAATAGACGTTCCTCCTGATCAGAGGTGTTTGGGAGAAGTTGAATGACTAGTTTTAATGATGGAATTTCACATTCAATCGGTAATACAACTTCTAAACTGTACACTAATTGGAAAGGTGTAAACCCCGTGGATGACTTCAGGGATGTCCGATAGGCCCACAATGCTGAGAACAACATCCTGTGCCAACTCATTTTGTGAATTCTGATAATCTCTCGAATCATGGTAATAAGTACTTGTTTATTGCTTCGACTTGTCCATTGGCCTGTGGATAGTAGGGGGTTGAGTTTTCATGTTAAAGACCCAAAGTTTTGGTAAGCTCAGACATCATAAAGTTTTGAAAGTGGCTATGGTGATCGGTGACGATAGCCTGTGGGATTCCAAATTGTGTAATAATGTGATTGAAGATGAATAGGGTTGCAGTTTTACTCATTTTGTCGAATGTAGGTATCGCCTCGGCCCATTTCGTGAAATAATCTATGGCTACAATAATGTACCCATGCCCCTTGACTGAGTGATGATTACATGTCATGAAATTGATGCCCCATTTAGCAAAGGGTCCAATGGACACTACAGGATGTAAGGGAGTGGGGTGATATCTTATTTTGTTATTGTATGTTTGGCAAGCTTGGCATTTTTGGATGGAAATAATACAATATTTGAAGAGAGAAGGCCAAAAATACCCAGCTCGTAAGATATTTTGGGCAGTAGAATACCCAAACATGTGACCACCACATGCTCCAGAATGGCAGTCATTCAAAGATTTCTCAGCCTCATCATAAGTGAGACATCGTCGAAAAATAGAGTCAACTCCATGGAAATAATGAGTATCACTGAGGAAGATATACTAACAGTCTTGGTAACATATGCGACGACGGTCAGTACTAGACAAATTGGGTTGGAAATTCTACCATGGGGTTTACACCTTTCCAATTAGTGTACAGTTTAGAAGTTGTACTACAGATTGAATGTGAAATTCCATCGTTAAAACTAGTCGTCCAACTTCTCCCAAACACCTCCGCTGAGGAGGAATGTCTATTGTATCTTACGCAATTAGATGAAGCCCGTGGGGTATTTTCAATGAAAGGTACATTGTTGGTACATGTATAGGAGTTAAATAAGGCTAGTTGGTCTATTGTTACTACCTTTCCCTGATGTGGAAAATGTAGGACGTGAAAAAGAGTGGACACGATTTCATGCATGGAATCAATCTAGCTACAGCCGAGTAAAAGGTTGAAGTCGAGAGGTGCGTCAAAGACCTCAACTTCTACACTAACTGATTTTCCTTCTAATGTGATGGGAAACAAGGGGAGGACACCGTAAGGTTTAAAGCTAGAGCCATTAAAGGATTTGAGCGTGTTGTGTGATTCAGTTAAGGGAGGAGAGCCAATGGATTTCCAACAAGCGATGGACATGACACACGTCGAGGCACCCTCGTCGATAATTGTTTCACAAATGTTCTTGTCAGTAAAAACAACTTGTATTTGAAATGCGAGCTGAGGGGGCAGCCTTGGAATGTGATCTTCCAAGTCAAAAATTATTAAATTCGTATATGTAGGTTCAATTCCACCAATAGATTTTAATAGTGCCTTCCGTTGAGTAGGACAACTCTAGAGGACTTCGAGGGATGACATCACGGACGATGCTTGGGCCAGATCCTCTACAATACTATATTTCTAGGCAGCACGTGCATGAGGATTGAAAGCAGGCTTTCGAACAACACCCTTTGGGGGAGGGAGAAGAACTGTATCTATGCTTGGTCGTTCAAGATGAAGAGGACCATTGGTAGGTGGAGCCGAGGGAAATTGTTGGACCAACAAAGGTGGTATTTTGTCAACTTTTTCCTTGGAGGAAGAATAATCTTTGGCTCGAGTGGTAAGTCTGATGTCATTGTTCTTTGAATCACCATTACACATTATTACATAGGAAGTAGTGGAGGGGGAGGGTTGGTCATGAATGACCAATTGGGCCTGCTATTGATAAGGGAAGGGTTGCGACAACATGGTCGGTGTAGGTGGTTTCAGGGTCCCTTGAAGGAACTTAGTAACCTCGGCCCATTTTGGAAAATCCTTAGTGTAGTGATCATCACCACATATAAGACAAGGGTATCGAGGTTTGTGCTTATCCTTATCATTAACAGGTTGTGTTTTGGTCTTCTCAAATTGCGGATTATTTTTATCCTCATTCCTACCCTTCCCTCTATTGGATTTATTCTTTCCGGCAGGGGTCGATTGAACAGAGTTCACCTCAGAAGTCTTGCCGACAGGAGAAGTAGGATACGGAGCATGTTGAACATTAGAAGCAACAGACTTGGGGTTGGTGGTAGAGGCTTGTGTGGAGTGGGGTTGAGCATGGAAAGTGCCAATCACACCATCAGTTGCATGAGAAGCAGTAGGAGTAGTTGAGGTAGCGGTAGTAGAAGGATGAGGTGCATCAGGGAGAGAATCGTAAAGAGTACCCATTTGTGAGTAAATGAGGTCAAGATATTGAGCACGAATGGTCGCCTGTTATTCTATGACAACTCCACCCATGGCAATTTCATGAGCGATGTCATTCACAATTGATTTCGTGAACCACTATGCCAGTAAATTATTAGGAAGCTCGAGTTTGATTAGACATTGTCTTCGTTTCCACTCATGAATGTGATCAGAGATATGAGTATCTTTGTTTTTCTTGAAAGAACTCAAAATCTCGATTCCTATTTCATAAAAGATTGGTAACTGGTAGTGGGTGAGGAAATCCATGGTGAGGGTGTTAAAGTCAGTGAAGAATCCTTGCGGTAATTCTATATACCACTTCACAGCTAAACCCATGAGATTTCACTGAAAAAGACGTAATCAAATAGAGTCATCCATCAAAGAGTTGGATGAACACCAGAGGTGGAAAGTCATTACATGATTTTTTGGGTCCTCTCTCGGTTTACCATCGAACTTAGGAATTTTGGATGGTAGTTTGGCCAGTATTACAGGCCACTGAGAAGAGTGATTGATAGGATCATTTAAAATTATAGACAGATCATGGAGGTCCAAGGTGTCTAAGAAGGGTAATTGTCTATTCACATGGGGTACTGGTGACTTTGTGGAGGAAATCCCATAGGTATACTAGTAGGACCATAAGCAGTTTGCATATAATGTGAAGATCTGGGTAGATTCGGTTGTTGGTGCAGAGGGATGTAACCTATAAGGTTGTACTGGTTAGGGTTATTCCCTTGAACAGGGACATTGGGTTGAGTGTTCGAACCCTAAATGGTATTGGATAGACCTGGATATGGTTTCCCTATACTAGGGGGTATGAAAGATCTAGCTTAAGGCTATTGCTCCCCAATCGGTTGAGGAATATTTTGGGTAAGATAGTTCCAATACTAGGTCAAGGTTGAAGGTATGTTAATGCCATAGGGTGGGGTAGGTGGGGATTGCCCTTCAATCATGGGTTGCATCCCAATTGGCATTTGACCTCCAAAAGGGGATTGTGTTTAGCCTCCAGGGTGAAATTGTCCACCAACAAGAATCTGGTAATTAGATGTGAAAGACTGGGTGGTGCCACTAGGGTCGGTTCCTTCGATAGGGGGTCAATAAGACCCTCTGGAAGGGGGTCGAGGAAGTGTTAAAATAAAACAAGGAACATGATTGTGCCCAGAAGGAGTGGAGACTCCAGGAGTTACGTATGGGATTTGGGTAGGAATGGGAATAGAAGCATTCAATGCATGATATCCGGGGGAAGTGTTGGGGTGAGTCTAGGTGAAAGAGGCATGCCAATGGGGGCTTGGATAGCCATTTTATTCCTGGTGGGAATATTCGTAGTATTTGGGACCATTGTAGAATGGTCCATCTGAAGGGGGATGGTCGAGCTGGGATCCACCAACTAGATGTTGGAACCGCCGAACAGATAGGCAGTCATAATGAGAGTATGTTCTATATCATATGTTTCAAGCAGCTCATACTTGATGAATATATCGACACTTGTGTTGGCATAGAAAAGATCCCATCTTAGAATGTGAGTAGACCAAAAAGGATCCTGACTTTCAGGGCCTATGAATGGTCTGGTTGGTACTCCAGAAGTTTCAACAATAATATCTCCAGAAGAATTTACCCGAAGAATGTGTCTCTCAAAACTGTGAGGAATTCGAAAAGACTCTAGAGAATTAGATCCTTCCACTCGTGGAGTGGCAGTGTCTTGGACCTCACTCTGTTGAGGAGATTCCTCCAGTGGGTTGGTAGGAAGGGGTTGAGAACCTCCCAGATCTTCTGGGGGTAGTCCTTTCATTCTACGTGAGAGGTGTGTAGTGTCAATGTTGGCAGAGCTAAATATCTTACAAAAGAAACTCAATGGCCAACTTATGGAAACAAATAGCACACGCTAGTAAAATCTAGGAATCGAAACCAAGAAAACAAGACCTTCCTATTCTAAAGTCACTAGTTGGTGATGAAATCCAATGTCAAGACAACAAGGGGCTAGGCTAGGGTGGAAAAGTTATGTTGACAACATGATTAACAGACTTACACCCTGTTGCAAGCTCCCACACATAATCATGGGTATACCCTCCAAGGAGCCCGAGTGATTCTGGCCAACATCAATTCTAGGTACTGTGAAGACTTAGCCCTCCACAGTCACCTTGTGTAAGACCCTAAGAAGATAGGCTACTAAAGTTACCACAAACAACAATTATTCTTGGGGAAACAATCGACAATCTGACCCACACGCAAGGGTAGGGTATCTAGCCCAAAATCAACTTGAGAGGCTTCCACTCATCATTGTGGGTATACCTTCAAGCGACCCCTGTAATACATGCAATCTCTACACTGATATAAACAAAGCAGGGTGAGTAACTCTGTCAATCTCAATGTGACCTCAGGTTTGACCCTTGTGTGAGAAGGGCTTCCCAGGACAAAATGTTGCAAATGGAATTTGACACTCCTTATCACAAGATACTATTGTGTGTTTTGTTCTTTGGAGAATGTGTCTCACTGCCTATTCCAAATCTCTAGCCTAGCTAATTTTGGTGTAAAAGAGCCCTAGAAAATTTTACTAGTAGAATTTTAAAGTTTCACAATATTATTAAAGGTTGTTGTTACTCAACAGGGAGATGGGAATGAAACCAATGTTGTGTAAGAATTGGACCCAATAATGCATAAATAGAAATGAATGATACAAAATTTCATTTGATGAATTCTATCTACAGCAGGGAAAAATAATTTTTCTGGAACAATGCAAACTACGATGTACAATTCCCATTTTAAATGTAGTACCAAACAATCATTAACAATGCAATTTCACTATTTGTTCTCTTTCAATATTTCAAACGCCAATATTTTCTGAATAAATGATTTATTAAAAGACTTTAAAGACTTTAAATGTTTTTTTTTAGAAACTGAAAACAAGGATGGAACTAAGAAAGGCTAAGCAACCAATGAAAATAAAACACACAACAAGCACCCAAATCAATCTTTCAATGAAGATAAAAACACAAAATGACAAGAAAAAGTTTCTTCAAATGTGAACAAGAAATGTTTTTCTGATCATTAAACAATCCAGAGGATGCAATAAACTTACAAATCCAAAACCAAAACAAAATCTTTCATCGAGCAAGCACTCGAATGCAAGTCCAGAGATTATATCCTTGTCGATAAAAACAAATATCGAAAAAATATCAAAAGAGAGGCGTTTGATCTCCGAAATCAATTAAGATCAAGTAGGAACAATGAGAAACACTCAAGAACTTGTATTAAAATCCCTTTCCAGCTGACTAAAGCAGAAACTGGGCAATAGTAAAGGTCAAGACCCAATCCAAAAAAAAATCAAACGCCACCGCGGGAAGGCAGTATAACATAGTGCGGAAATGAGTAATTTTCGCAGGCCAATAGTCATGCAGGTCATAGAAATACCATACTGAAACAAACCACCAGGGTGAGGAAATGGAAGGTTTCCATGGGCTACCAATAAGGTGCAGTGTGGATGCATTTTATAAAATAGAAAATTTTTCAAAAAGGACAAAGGGTCTTAGGAAAATTTTAAATCCAATGAGTCTACTTGGATCTCCCACAGACTCAGAGATTAAAATAGAATGTAAAATATGGGATATGAGAAAATGGCCAATAAAAAACCACAATCAAGTTACACTTCCCCAATGGAGTCACCAATTTTATTAACGAGTAAATCAGTATATGCGGACATGAACTAATCCCCCTATATCCACCTGGATCTAGAACAAAACAAGACAGAACAATACGCTTTCCCTAGATTACAATAATTGAATTTAATTACCAAAGGAGGGATAGATAACATACCTTATGAATCTCTTCCTTATGTCTTTGTTGATCCCTCTTTGCTCCAATTCTCCTATGAGATCAGATATGTAATAACACAAATCAACTAACGTGAAAGCAGCAATAGTGAAATTCAATGACAACCTAAACATGTGATCAAGGAGTCATGTAATAAAATATCAATCATTTTATGGAAAATGGACATGCCACCATATTATATCAATGAGAGGTAGAACATACAAACGAATCGCCTTGATGTCGCAAGTTCCCTTTCAGTGGCTTTTCGTTCTGACACACACATACGTTTTCTCAGATATTTGCATGAAGATTTATCTCAAAAACTTGATGGATGAATGGAGACCTCAAGCATCACTTGAAATAGGATTCTTCACATAGACTCAAATCTATTGTCTGTTTAGTCTCTATGCTTCTTTATGATTTTACCTCTAACCTTTTCCATGACAAGCCTATCATTATATAGAACAATATGAAGTGGTTAAAGAGATGAGGATGATCCCATCAAATCAAAGAAGTCAGTAGGCTCATAACCATATGGACACCACCTCATATTTCCATAAGATTCCACTTCTAGAAGTTGCTAGAACTTATTTCCTCCTTTAGTTTTAAATCATCGTCGTGACCTGCCTATATATCAGCCCATGAAAATTCTGTGGATTGGCTGTAGTGTAGCATGTGGAAATCAGGTATTTCTGCACTGTGTAAAGGGAGCTGCCCACGGCGGCCTTCCAAAAATGCATCTTGCAAGAGTGGAAAGAGGTTAATTTTCTTAGGAAAAATATTATATTGGGAACCTAAACACATGTTTATGTAATCATCATTAGGGTGACCAAAATAATGTGTAGTAGTAGGAGGTCTTCTTGGATATTCATCTCTTTTGTAATCATTCCTTCTTTCTGGTAACCTGGTCCACTTCTCATCAACTGTCTGTGTAGTTGTTTATTCAACTTTCTTGCTGGTATTTGCATCTTCTTTGTATGAAGTTTCACCCATGCATCCAATATGTGTTAATTCTTTTGGCACTTGAGAGTTTCTTAATCTCTTCCTCAATGAGACAACTTCTTGTTCAAGTTTCTCACAATCTTCTTCTTTCTTCATCATTTGGACCTTCTTTACTTCTGCTATTCTTCTTGCTTCTTCGAGTAGAGTTTTCAAGGAAATGGTTTCTTCTCTTAGCTTCTAAAAGTATTTTAATTGTTTCTTTAAGCTTACAACTGTCTTTTCATAACTACCCAATTCACTTCTTAATTTTCTACATGTGTCTTGAGATTGCTATTTTCAAGCTCAACATGCTTCAATTTTTTAAGATTCTCATCTTCTTGTTGAATCATTTCTACTTCATGATTTTAATATTCTTCATTTTCATCTCTTTCAATCCTTGGATGAGGAAATTCAAATTCAACATGTCCTACTCCTTCACAATTAAAGCAAAAGAACTGAACTCTATTTGCTTCATTGAAATCTGAGATGGTGAAATTTGCTTCAACTTCTTTTTCTTCTTTTGTTTCTTCCCTTACATAAAAGTGTTGTATCTTGTCCCAAATATCTTTTTCTGATGCACATGATCCCACCTTGGATTTCACTGAATCTTCTAATCCATTCAGGATGGTATCTATTGCCAATTTGTTATTCCTTTCTGCTTCCTTTTGAGTTGTAGTCCTTGATTTCTTTAAAGGATTGTATCCTGAAGCAACTGAGAACCAAGCATATTCCCCAAGATATTTCAAGTAAGTTTCCATTATATTACTCCAGTATTCAAAGTTTCTTCCATCAAATGGTGGAATCCCATTTGGAATGTTGTCTTCCATTTCTTATTAGGATCTTCCTTCCAGTGGTTAAACTGTACTGAAGGTAACCTGCTTTGATACCAATTGTTGATATTGAGAGGGGGGTGAATCAGTATCAAGTACAATTTAAAACCTTTTTTAACTTATACTTAAACCATTCAATTATATCCAATGAGAAATGAACAATAGTATAATATTTACACCAATGCACCATAGTACACCATGCACAATATATGAGAAATAATCAATAGTTATTGTTCAAGGGAAGTAATGACTTCCAAAGGTAGCTACAACTTCCAAATGTAAAGGCAGGGATAAACCTCCAAGGGGAAGATACAATCATCCAATATCATTAGGGGGTTTAAATATCCATACTTTCCCCTTCCTTACACCCAATAATATATGAGAGATAATAAAACTTTACATTAAATCATCACCATCAACCAACAATTACATAGAACTTGATAATGCTTCATGAGAATTCTTCAACTTATGAAATTCTGCAATTCTTGGAATACTCTGATCCTATAGATAATATTATTCAATGTAATTTCTGAAACTTATCTGAGTTACACTCCTTTAATCCAACCCAAAATGAATTTATAGAAAGAATGGTAGACTTATTCAATTTTGGTTTATTCAGGAGACCGAACCCATACAGAATGCCCCACGCTCAATATTTAACATCCGATTTTGAAACTTGTACAGAAGAAACTATAGTTAGTAATATTTCAAATTAAATTGGATTCATGTCATTTGGATTCTCTATGAAGAAGTTATGATTGTTTTACCCGGAAGACCTGTTTATTGACTAGCTTCAGGACTGGTCAAAAACCCTAGCTTTGATAGATTATATCTCCATAATTATAGAGGATCAAGTGCTGAAACTTTTACCACATGTACCTTGACATGTCTTCTCAATACCATAGAAATTTCACAATATGAATCATTCTAGAAAAAAAATTATAGCGAAAATGGTAAGATGACTTGAAAATAACATACCTTGGAACACATCACCAAAAGCTTCATCCTCCCATGAAATCTAGCCTTCTTTACTTTTTATTTCCTCTGAAATTAGACTTGAATTTCAAATGAATGTATAATGATATTTATTTATACCATTTATTTCACTTTCTTTTAACATTAGGGATGACCTGACACTTTCTTCTTTTGTAATTTTTTTCTTGAATTATCTTTAGGGCCTACATGTACTTCCTTCTTCAATTCACTTTGTCACCTTCAAAAATTCATTTCTCCTCAACCATGAGGATCCACATGACGTTTCACATGCCACCGAAAACAACATGATGTATACTATCCATCCATGGGTTTTTTATCTTCATGTGCATTTTCCTTCATGTCCAAATACCTTAATTAATCTTGCAATCCAAAACCAATGACTAGGGTTGACATCAATGACAACAACCAATCTTCCAACAATCTTCCCCCTTGTCATTGATGACAACACTCATGCTCCCCCTATCATCGTGATCCCAATTTCTCTCCCCCTTTGAAATCAATGGCAAAGGGTAGGGCTGCTCCCCCCGAGTTTAATGGAAAAATGTAACTCTCTTCTTTGGGGCTGCTCCCCCTGAACATGTGGCACTCAATAATACTTCATCCTTATTTTTGGTCTTTGGGACTTTTTCTTCCTTAGAATCCTTTTGTGTGGCTTCTATCTTCTCTCTCTTCTTCATGTCTAGGATGTATATTTTGTTCAGTCTTCTTGTTGTAGTTGCAACCAATCTTCCTGAGCTATTTTCTCTGATTTTACATTTTCGGGAGTCAAACGTAAGAGTGTATCCTTGATCACACATTTTACTAACACTGAGTAGATTATGATTCAAGTCTTCAACCAATAGAACATTCTTTGTTTTTTACATTTTTTCTTCCAATCTCTACTATACCTTCTCCTAGTATTTTGGCAGATGAGTCATCTCCAAATGCAACATTGCCACCCTTTCTCTTCATGCTGATGAATTTGTCTTGATCCCTGGTCATGTGTGAAGAACATCCACTGTCTATGTACCATTCATTTTCTTCTTTACATTCTGTAGCAGTTAATGCTATTTGACAATCTTCATTGTTTGGAATCTCTTTCCTTCTCCATAATATGGTTGGCATAGGGACATCTTCATTCATATATCTACAATCTTGTGCTTTGTGACTAAGATAATTGCATCTGTAGCATACAATATTTTTGTCCATCAATGGGTAAAATGAATTATAACTTATGTTGACAAATCCACGATTATTTCCATATCTTTTGTTTACACTGTTGCGGGTGGGAAATACCTCCTATGGATTAGCATTAAGGGTTTTATCATGCATGCAAAAATGACATAAAGTCTCCTACTTTTTACCAACATCCCAATCATAAATCTCATTATTCATATGCAAATACAAGGTTAAAGAGATCAAGTTACTATACCTTACATTATGGGTTTGATGTTGATCCCTTTAACACTTGGTCCCTCCTTGAATACAACTCTCCTCCGAATGTTGACCTACATTCATAAAAGACAAACAAAGAACTCCACATGCATATAACCTATAAACTAATGGGTTAGAGATTCAATCAAAATATAATCAAATTTAAATATTGACAATCTCATGTGGCGGGACAGGAAAAGTACTTCTTTTATTAATCTCACAAGAGTAACCATACAATAGTGAGATCGGCCACTGCTCCTTGAATCTAGTCCTAGGATCCTCTTCAATTGTGCTCCAACTGCTTCTATATATGCTTATCTTCACACTTTAGTCGCAAAATGTTGGGGCAAGGGGAATACGAAATCGGGTATAGTTTCTTTGCTATGATTTTCCTCCTTCCAAATGGAACCCCTACCCATTCTTTTATAGGCTAGAAAGGGCTAGGTATTTGGTCGAGTGACCAACTATGGGCGGTCAAAAGGTTTAGTTAACTTACCCAAAATTGTGTGTTTCGTCTGCAACTTTCCATTTTTCATGCATTTTAGGTATACGCGGGTTGTAGTGGGTCAGCCAACATATAGACGTGTGCAGTAGTGGAGCAGGGTGCATATGCCTTCAAAAAGAGTGTTTTTTAAGAAGTTGTTCAGTAGTGGCTTGGAAAAGAAGGCAAATGAGATGGTTTGATGCTAGGTAAGCATGTCTGGTGCAATTTAGGTTTATAGCAGATGCCCCATAATGTGTGAGGTCAGAAGAACATTTGATGGCCGAAATACATTGTCAATCTTCACCAACATAGAAAACAAGTGAGTCTAGGAACCAAAATTCGAGAGGTGCCATCTGCAAAATAAAAATTGTCTCATTGAGGCAGGCATACCCATGCTCGGAATGAAATAAAATCATGGCTACCAATCAAATACATTGTATATCCATGGAATATAACTATATAAAGTGTAGTCGTGAGCAATACACAACGGATCTACATCTCGAAATCAAAAATATATACATGCATAGTATCCATCTTCAAGAAGTGAATAAGTTCGGATGGCTAGATATGAGGCCTTCAAACCTCAAGCAATAGCTTCAAAATATTTACAACTCAGGTAGGGGTGTAATATGCGTGTATGAATTCACTACCCAGAGGTCTTTGATGGCTTGTTAGGAACGAACTAGAGGATTTTGATGATCAGGTTGAGGGCTTCATGGATTTCGAACAAAGACTTGATTGGGCTTTCGGGATGACCGGGAATGAGGGTAATAGATAATCTATAGAGGGGGAGAACTCAAGCTTGGTAATAAATTCCCTTGGACAATAGCATGACAAAATATGTGATTCAAGAAGCATGATATTTTGACATAAGTTCACGATACAGGAGGCACCGCAAACTCTCCATATGTTTGGAAGAATAACCAAATGGAGGAGGACACAACTCTATGTAGAGGGAACAACTTCCTAAGGTCATTTTAAATCCCAAGGCTTAAAGAACAAACAGAAGGATGTGCTTTGTCCAAGGGTGACTCATTGTGTTGCCAATAAAAAAAAAATACTTTTCCCTTCCTCTTTTTGGGGTATATTTGATTTTTTTTTGTCTTTTTCAATAATTTTGGAAAGCTTGAAAAAGAATAAAAGAATGCTACGTTACAAAGGAGGATCGAGTGTCGCAAACATACTAGTTCCAAGCACACGAAAGACATGGATGTTCAAGGAAAAGGGACATATGCAAGAAAAGGACACTTGGGAAAAATCCTCCATGGGCCAAAGGTGTCAAGACGCAGAGGCAAAGTGCTACAGGGTTTGCGTATAAGGAATGCTTCAGATGGTTCAGTTGAGAGAAAAATCGAGCCGACATTAGGCCAAAGATGCAGGTATGAAAAGGTGATTTAATAAGACACACAATGGCGGATTATTTTCGGCACGAAATGAGAGCAGAGATATAATAAAGAATTACACAGAGATATCGCGTATATCCAGTAATATAACAGAAATGTATCAAAGATGCAACCATAAACACAGAGATACAATAGTACACGATTTCTATTAATGAAATAAATGTACAGAGACTGTAAAAATACAGAGTGAAAGACTCGCTAGAATGGTGGTAGCTTATCTCTGAGAAGAGATGTGACGACTACTCGCATTCGCAAGAAGATGGTTACAATGAGTCTCTGGAGGCCTTTTTACAATAATCGGGAATGCAAAAATTCCTAGACATCCAAAAACCTAACCCTAGGAGATGAAGCGCCAAAAGTCATGTGGGCCCCGTTTGGGTAAGTTGGTGCCTCAACTTCCCGGGGTCGTAACTTTTGCATACGATCTCCGTTTTAGGCGTGTGATAGCTCATTGGAAAGGTATCGTCGAGGAGATTCATTTTGGGGGATCAATAATGCCTTTGGCTATCATTGAGAACCTAGATCTCGAAAAAACTTCATTTAGGCCCTCAAAATGGCCCTGGAAGTGAAAACCTGCTAAAAATAGTAAATTGCCAAAATGGCCAGAAAACTATTTTGAGCCATTTGGAAAAGGTGGGTGGCCCCCAATATCCAGCTGGATCAATCCTCCCTCCTTAGGAAGCAATGGTCTCCATTGTGTTGAGTTCTCGAGGGAGAGGGAAAAGCATTTGTTGAATCTGCATCTTGGTGAGCTGCTTGTCTTGTTGGAGAAGTCACGCTGCTTAGTTTGTGGAAATCTGTCACGAACCTGTGGCTGGAAGGTTTGGACCTTTTTAACCAGTCTGGATATTTTA
>ML784493.1:888370-900924 GCA_009831015.1 Picea engelmannii
ACCTGTACCTTGAAAGGCGAGGTGCCTCCAAAGTGGTCACTTGATGAATATGCACCTGATGCTATCGGCGGGCGTTGAAGGATGTGGGAAAAATTCTCCATCATTTCGTCCCTCTGTCGCGTGAGAGCTTGCTCAAGCAACAGACTGGTAGGATCGTCTGCTCCATCGTTTTTCTTTTCTTCTTCCATTGAGAGTTTCTTGGGTGTGCGAGAGCAATTTTCCTCAAGAGATACAAGCTTGAGACCCAAATTTCTATACTCGGACCTCGTCGGGGACATGCACTAAAAAAAATGAACAAGAGCAGCCTGCTCTGATACCACTGATCCGGATTATTTTCGGCACGAAATGAGAGTGGAGATATAATAAAGAATTACACAGAGATATCGCGTATATCCAGTAATACAACAGAAATGTATCATAGATGCAACCATAAACACAGAGATACAGTAATACATGATTTCTATTAATGAAATAAATGTACAGAGACTGTAAAAATACAGAGTGAAAGACTCGCTAGAATGGTGGCAGCTTATCTCTGAGAAGAGATGTGACGGCTACTCGCATTCGCAAGAATATGGTTACAATGAGTCTATGGAGGCATTTTTACAATAATCAGGAATGCCAAAAGTCCTAGACATCCAAAAACCTAACCCTAGGAGATGAAGCGCCAAAAGTCATGTGGGCCCCGTTTGGGTAAGTTGGTGCCTCAACTTCTCGGGGTCGTAACTTTTGCATACGATCTCCGTTTTAGGCGTGTGATAGCTCGTTGGAAAGGTATCATAGAGGAGATTCATTTTGGGGGATCAATATTCTTTTAGCTATCATTGAGAACCTCTATCTCAAAAAAACTTCATTTAGGCCCTCAAAATGGCCCTGGAAGTGAAAACCTGCTAAAAATAGTAAATTGCCAAAATGGCCAGAAAACTGTTTTGAGCCATTTGGAAAAGGTGGGTGGCCCCCGATATCCACCTGGATCATTGGATGTAATTTTAACGAGCCCAGAGAAGGTAAGATCGGTAGTTTTTCATATTTAGACAGTATGGAAAAAAACGTAAAAGGAGACTCCACTAGGGGACCTTTTTCGAAGATAGTCTAGTCATATTGAAAAAGGGGCAAACTAGCACCGACCAGACATCTATTCAAAACCATTTTAATGAGTGTGATAAAGAAAAGATCACTCGGCCATTTTTTCATTTTTAAAGAGTCTGAAAAAAAGCTTAACTATGGACTCCATTAGGAATGTTCTTCTGGACCAATTTAACGAGTGTGAAAGAATAAGGTCACTCAACGATGTTTTCAATTTTAGGGAGTCTAAGAAGATATTAACTATGGACTCAGTGGGGGTTCCTTTTTCATAAATTTAGTCCCTCAGGCCCGAAAAAGGGTTAAAATCATACCCAAGAATACTCTTCTAGGGAACTGAAGTTCCTAGAGTATACCTTTGTTCGTACAATTGACCATATGGACCGAAAAATGGGTAAACTACCGCCAGACAGACGTGACTTCAAATTTAATTTTAGTGAGCGTGAAAGTACACAAGGTCGCTTAACAATCTTTTCATGTTTAGAGGGTCTGAAAAGGGCTTAAAAGAAGACGTGTGGGGGCTATGACTCATGTATGAAACTGGTTCAGGTAGAGCCCATTGTTAGGCTCAGACCAAGAGTCTCTTCTATAGTCAACTTGGAAATTCTCCCAAAAGGGAAGAAAATACAAACCACAGTGTAAGTCCTCGCTTAATATAGAAACCGTAGTCATGGCTTCAAGGATAGCTTTGTCTGAAGGCAATTCAAAATCCAAGAAATCATGCAAATGAGGGTCGATAGTCCCAAAGGGTAAAGTAAAATGACCATACTCCATATGATGATGGAAGATTTGGGTAGGAATGGTAGAGTCTATCAACAAAGAATCACAAACACAAGGGCTTGAGGATCAACAAACAATGAGATCAGACTCAGAAGGAGACTCAAGATCACTTGGACCTAGAGGCGGAAGCAAGGGCTCCCATGCTCCCATTGGATAAACCAAAGCATCAATCATTGAGACCAATTTTTGAGAAGGCAAACATGATTGCACAGGTTCCTACTTAGAAGAAATTGAACACCAAGGATAAGACGCCACATAGTTAACCCGTGGCAGGGTAGAGTCTACATGAACACTAGGAACATGTAGAGGGCTAGTCTAAAATAACGTTGAATTAGGATGGATATTATGCGAGGCCATTTGGTCAATAGTGAAAATGATTCCATTATGAGGGAAATGCATCACCCGGAAGAGCGTAGACACCACATCATTCATAACATATACAAAATCACTCTCGAGAAGCATATTGAAATCTAACGGGCATTGCACCACTATAACATCAACAAGGATAGTCATCCCACGTAACGAGATAGGTAACTAAGGAAGAACCCCCAACTATTCACTAGGACGTCTGTTAAAAGCCAACAAATCATGAGAAGCAGACACAAGCTCGGGAGATCCCAAGACTTTCCAAATCGAGGAGGATAAAATACTTGTTGAGGCTCCTTCATTCACAATACAACGATAAATGTTTTTCGAATTAACTTCAACCCTTATTTGAAAAGGTGCAGAAGAAAGAAGACGAGGCTCAACAAGATCATTCCAATCAAAGGAAACCATCCTAGGGCTTGGAGGGGGTGTTCTCAGAATGAACGAAATGCCCCCTTGTTCTAAAAGCACTGAACTGGAAATGCTAAAAAAATAGTCGGTAGACACATCACTCCCCAAAGAAGAGTGGGATCATCTGATGACTGCATAGGTATGACCACTTTTGCAACCAATGGTTGAATAAGCTATGGGAGGACATGGTATAAAGGCACCTCACCCCTCAAAAGAGTATTGGAATCATCCGATGACTGCATCGACATGACCACTTTCTCAACCAATGGTTGAATAGGCTGAGAGACTACAAGGTCTAAAGGAACCTCACCCATCAAAAGAGGAGTGGGATTAGTCTATGATTGCATTGGTGTGACCACTTTCTCAACTAATGGTTGAATAGGCTGAGAGAATTGAGAAGACTTATAATCCAAAGAGATTCCAGATAGGGACCACAATCTTTGTACCTCTAGAATGTCAGGGCATAGATGAGTAAAGTGATCTCCCTTGCAAAGATTACAAGGGAACTTAGGCTTATGTCCTATCCATCTAGGTTTCTCAACAGAATCGATGCCCTTAGCATGACTAGTAGTGGTTGGTTTCACATCTCCAACATGACATGCAGAGGTTGGTGATGGATCAATAACATGACTTGTCGAGGCTACAGACCTATTACCAGTATGACTAGCAGTGACTAGAATTTTTTCCCTGGCATGACTTGCAAAGGGTGCCTGCTTTCCCCCAGCATAACTTACAGAGGCTAGGTGTTGGTATTCAATGTGACTTGCAGAGGTTGTCGACCTATATCCAACATGACTCCCAGAGGTTGGTGATTTCTTCTTCCTATATTTCTCTTTCTATTTCATTTAGTCTTCCAGTTACTAGTAACTGTAATTTAACTAGAGGTGGGAGAAGGAGTAGGAGAAGAATTTGTTAACGAAGGGATGTCAAAATTATTCCCATGACATAAAGAGCTTAACTAGGAATCATCAATATCATTTGGGACATTTTTAATGGTACCCAACCAAACCGGTAATTCCACATTCAACCCAGGAATGTACAAAGTGGTCATCAAAGGGACAACAACGTTTCTGAAGAAAGGAAAAGCACAAGAATCCCCTTGCGAAGGGGTTCCTTGGTTGGTATCATTAGGAACTTTATCCATGAAGATATTATGCACAGGTTCTCTCGTTGCGGGGTCATTCAAGTCCATAAAAGTCTCACACACTACCTCTGGCGAACCAATGTTATCAAAACAACGCCTATAAAGAGGCGGCTCCACGTTTCTAAGAGGAAGACCGAAAATTCCTCACGACCAATAGAATGGGTGGTCTACCAACGTAGGTTAGAGACCCAAATCAATGCTTTTCTAACTCACTATGGAAAACTAGGGAGCAGAGAGCACACACTAAAAGTTCCTAAACGAAAATCAAGCAAACTACTAACTAGTTGGAAGAACAATTACACCAACAGACACTAGAGAAACTTACCAGTGCAAGTGCGACTCGAATATGGAAGAACCCTATGGGTATACTCTTCAAAGAGTGGCCCTATTTCTTCCCTAGGTACCACGGTATATCCCCAGAGTCACCTGTGTAAGTCCCTAAAATAAAGGCAATTAGGTTTCCAGCGCGCGAACAGTCACCAGGCGGGTATAGTCGATAGTCGGGTAGACCGCAATGATCAGGGTATCAAGCCCAAAAATTATCAAGGGTATCAAAATCAATTGTTCCAAAATATGACTGAGGAACTCGAACAGATTCGAGACCCACAAAGCCCCATGGAAAATGTGATCAACGGAATCCCAAGATAAGCCCTCTATATGTGTTCTCCACTATGCTTGGTCTGTCTTTGGAGGGGTTATCTCTGATACCTTTCTGCACACAAACTCGTGTTTAGTCGCTGTGTTAGAGGGGGGTCCCAGATAAATTTTATGTTACTGGACTTCTACACTCCCTAACTCATACTTGTATGTTTGATTTAACGGCCTTGAAGAGTTTCCTCTCCAAAATTCAAGGCCCTAACCCTAAACTAGTTGGTTGACCCTACAAACATAAAAGTCTAGTTATTTTTAATTAGCATTCTTTTTAAGGCTTGATTTACTCAAAAGGGGTACGGTAGTGCAACTGATGTTTTTAAAGACTCTTTGTGAAAAATGATAAAACTTACATGAAAGTTGGCAAAAAATGATTATATTTCTTATTTTTTTTCTTTTTGAAATGCTTTTAAAATTAGAAGAAAACACAATGCTATGCTAATTTTTTTTCTTTTTCAAATAACAATGCAAAGAAAATGTCAGGAAAGAAAGAGATCTAACAAACTAATTTTTTTTATATTTTCTTCCAATCAAAGTAGAAATAACAAAAGATCCTAAAAGAAACTGATGAATGCAACTCATTTTTCTTAAAATTTCCAGCTAAAAAAAAGTTTAAAAAGCTAGGAAACACAGGAAATATTTTTGATGAAAAGAAAACTATGCTACGGTCAAACCTAGGCTATAGACTTTGATCGCAGAGACTAGGGAAGAGACCAAAAAGGCTGGCTTCTGACAAGTAAGAGGATGACTACCTCTCTTTGTCAAAAGATCTCCCCGACATAGACACATGACTGTCACCTCTGCAGCAAGCGTATATACATGGGATGTCCAAATGAAGAGTGTGTATACACGCATGCAGAGCTACTTCATGACGCATATAACTCTATAAATTCTCAAAAAAGTGAAAAAAAAAAGAAAAAAAACAGTCCATCACAGGCAGGGAGAACTGGTATTGGAAACCAAAGTCTCTTAGAGATAGAGAAAAATACTTTGGAAAAGAAAATGAAAGGAAAATTTGATAGAACAAAGTGAATCTGAGGTTATCCTGGGCTATAGAATGCAACACAGAGACCCTGACCAAATCCAGGAAACCCCTGAGAAGGATCACTTATGATGGGGAAAAGAGGATGATTGCCTCTCCAAAAAAAACAATTATGGACTTAAGTATGCAACTGACACTTCAGCAACCCAGTGGATATACGTGGGTTGTCTAAAGGTAGGGTGCATGTATACGCGGGCAAGTCTTCTGCGGGCCGCATATACCTCTGTAAATTTCTGGAAAGAAACTCAAAAAGTCAAGAAATCATGCAGGGAGTACTGGTATGGAATACCAAAATCCATACAAACTTAGAATCTTGCAAACAACTCAGAAAAAGGTAATAAAACCAATTCTAAAATACCCAAAAAGTATCCCCAGAAAACCCTAGATATTCCCCAATATGGTCAGCAATTATGTTGTGGGAGGGAAATCCCTCCTACGGACTAGCATTAAGGGTTTTATCATGCATGCATAAATGACCTAAAGTCTCCTACTTTTCACCTACATCCCAATCATAAATCCCATTATTCATATGCACATACAAGGTTAAAGATATCAAGTTATTGTACCTTAGTTTTCATGTTTGATGTCCATCCCTTTAACACTTGGTCTCTCCTTGACTGCAACTCTCCTCCCAATGTTGACCTGCATTCATAAAATAAAAACAAATAACTCCACATGCATATAACCTATAAACTAATGGGTTAGAGATTCTATCAAAATATAATCAAATTTAAATATTGACAATTTCATGTGGCGGGACGGGAAAAGTACTTCTTTTATTAATCTCATAAGAGTAACCTTACAATAGTGAGATCGGTCACTGCTCCTTGAATCTTGTCCTGGTCTCCTCTTAAACTGTGCTCCAACTGCTTATGTATATGCTTATCTTCACATAATAGTTGCAAAAGGTTGGGACAAGGGGAATATTAAATTGGGTATAGTTTCCTTGCTATAATTTTCCTCCTTCCAAATAAGACCCCTACCCCTTGTTTTATAGGCTAGAAAGGGCTAGGTATTTGGTCGAGTGCCAGACTATGGGCGGTCAAACGGTTTAGTTAACTTACCAAAAACTATATATTCCGTCTGCAACTTTCCATTTTTCGTGCTTTTTAGGTATACGCGGGTTGTAGTGGGTCAGTCAGCGTACACACGGGTGCAGTAGTGGAGCAAGGTGTGTATGCCTTCAAAAAGAGTGTTTTTTAAGAAGATGTTCAGTAGTGTCTTGGAAAAGAAGGAAAATGAGATGGCCTGATGCCAAATAAGCATATCTGGTGCAATTTAGGGTTATAACATACACCATTCATGTTAGGTTCCTAACCCGCACATAGGTAGAACAATATATTTGGATGTAATAAAGGTCAATATTAATAAGGCATTTCTATAAAATAGAATAAGGCGGATGTAAGAAGACCTAATAGAATCTTCCTCTTCTAGAAGGATCTTCCTCTAGATGCTTCTTTTAATAAACATATTTAGTATAAATAGGAGTCGAGGGTATGAGAACCCTAGCTTGGATAATATTGTAATAGAACGTTGCTCAACTGGAGGTTGCCCCCTCGAAGAGCCCTATGAACATTGCTTTCAGAATTAAAGTGTTGTTTTTGTTGTTGTTCTTATATCATTTCAGTGCTATTGTGGTGATTGTTCTGGTTATATTGTTGTTATGCTTCCATTACTAGCATTTTATTTTTGTTCTGCATACTTTTTATATCTGGTATATTACAAGTGGTATCAGAGCACTTTCCTCAGCAGAAAGTGTGGGTTAATTTTTTTTTTCAGGGTAGAGACGTATTCTGGCATCTTTAAGTCACAAAGATCTGTCGTTACGTGCATAAACCTGTAGTTGAGGGATTCATACACGTAGGAAATACAAGTGTTTCTTAAGCACACATCTGTTGGCCACCCTTGTAACCCTTATTGGTACCCCTTCGAGTGGTAGCGCATTAGACAACACCTGTGTACAGATCGGCCTAGATTACCTAAAGCCCTCTTTAGATAAACGGATCGACCGTCCGATTGTTATAGTTTCACCGAGAACAACACTCGGGAAGATACTCTCTAGTACCTGGGTAGTCAAGTAGTATGGCTAAGGGTACAGTCTATCCTCCTTAGTTAGTTCCCTGAGATATTGGGCCAAGTACTACTATTGGACCCCACACGTATATCAGAGAGCTATAGCACAGGGAAAACCCTTGTCTGTAGAACCATTGAATAACTAACCCTCGGGGACAGAAACATAAAAAAATTAAAACAGACAAGATCTATTGTCGCGCAACTGTGTTCAGGTTGCCAAATCACTACACATTTCTTCCTGGTTAAGAATTTGGGCATTTCATCACTGCAGTATTCTTCAGACCGGAGTATAACTCCATAGGTGTAAAAAAAAAAAACTGGAAATTGTTTCACCATTATTTGAGACCTGTTCCATTGGATTCATCTCTTCGCCCTTATCACATTCATCCATACCATTTTCCGAAAAAAAAATTGACCTCGCCCACCCCTTTTCAGTTCCCACAAAATCCTCATGGCCCATACCCATAGCCAAGACTTGGAAGCTCGCTTCAACACCTTGCAATCTGGTCTCATCTAGACCCAACAAGAAGTGAAACAACTCAGTGCTAATGTTTTCACCATCAATACAACCATGCAGTCCTCAATGGAAAAAATCAAACAAGACCTTACCACCCAGCTTGAATCTGTCTTTTCGTCACTCTGCACCAAACTGCATATCCCTACAGATAACCCTTCCTCTTCCTCACCTCCACATACTGAAGGTGAACATTCCTCTCATTCCCATAACTTTCAAAACCATCACTTTCAACGTAACATACGCCTTCTGCAAGTGGATGTGACCAAATTTGATGGCTCGTACCCCACTAGTTGGGTACCCCAAATGGAACATTATTTCTCTTTATACGGCATTATATATGACTTGGCCAAACTTTGGTATGGTGTTCTCCATCTAGATCAAGAATGTTGGAAATGGTGGCAATGGAGAAAAACTTCTCATCAAGGGTATATTTCTTGGACACACTTTGTGGCAGATATTTATGAATTTTTTGACACTGACACCAACCATTTGTGTTGTTTGACAAAGTTGAAACAACTAGGAACAGTGGAAGACTTTATAGTTTCCTTTGAGCACCTGGCTTTTAGACAGAGGGCATGTCTGATGCCTTTTTCCAAGAGTTTTTTATCAGTGGCCTCAAGGATGAGATTTGGGCACATGTCCTCATGGCTCGGCCTTGGAGTTGGGTGGAGGCTACTAAAAGAGATAAAGAAGCACAACAAGTTGTATCTTCTCAAAACCAAAAACCCTCATTTATCCCTCACCCTAAACCAGTAAATTCCACTACTCTCTCTACTCCACTAAAGATCCAAAAATTGACCAGGGATGAAATGGTTGAACACCAACTTAAAGGCCTTTGTTATAAATGTGATGACAAATATTTCATGGGCCACAAGTGTAAAGAACAAAATATTTTTATGGCCATCTCCTAGGATATTTCTGAAGAGGATGTAGAAATTCCCCTTGTGTCTGAGTCACCTGAATCCACTGACATAACCCCTCCCTCAAACCCTCCCAAAGTAGAACTGGTCATTTCCCTCAATGCTCTCATTGGATTCTCCACTCCCCAAACCCTCAAGTTAATCGGTTACACCAATCATCAGAAGGTCATCATTCTAGTTCATAGTGACAACACCCATAATTGTATTCATCGTCGTATTGCCCAAGAAACTCATTACTACATCCATGCCATAAATAATTTCCAAATCATGATTGCCAATGGTGGTTCCATGAAATGTGGAGCGCGTTGTGAATATATGTGTCTCCAAATTGGTGACTACCACCTGAAATCCCATATGTTTTCTATCGACATGGGAGGTTGTGACATTAAGTTGGGTGCAGAATGGCTAAGGACTTTGGGACACATTCTCATGGATTTTAAAGACTTAACCATGCAATTCGACCAGGAGGGCCACCAATATAAGTTCCAAGGCATCACCGCTGGGTCACCTAAGATAATTAGTTCCTATCGCATGGAAACGATGCTAAAAAAATTTCATTCTGGTGTTATCGCCCAACTCCATGCCATACAAGCAACAGATACACCCTCGGTCCCGCAAGACCTCCAAGCCATTCTTTCTAAACATCAATTGGTCTTTTCCACTCCCTAAGGACTCCCTCCTTTCCATGGTGTTCATTATCATTCCATTCCCCTTATACCCAGAATCCATCCTCCCAATATTCGTCCATATCGTCACCCCTTTTCCCAGAAAAATGAAATTGAGAAGATGGTCCAGTAACTCCTTAATGCAAACGTTATCTTCCCTAGTACGAGCCACTACTCTTCTCCTGTGGTCATGGTCCTGAAGAAAGAATGTTCTTGGTGAATGTGTCCTGACTTCCCTACCCTCAACAAAATTACCATAAAAGACAAATTCCCCATTCTTGTCATTGATGACCTCCTGGATGAATTGAGTGGCGCCCAATTCTTCACTAAACTTGATCTTCATTCAGGGTACCACCAGATTCGTATGAAAGAGGCAGACATTCCCAAGACTTCCTTTAGAACTAATGAGGTCCACTATGAGTTTTTGGTTATGCCCTTTGGCTTGTGTAATGCCCCCTCCACCTTCCAAAGCCTCATAAATCATGTCTTCCATCCTTTTCTCATCCATTTTGTCTTAGTTTTCTTTGATGATATCCTCATCTATATAAAAACCTAGACAGACCATCTTTCTCATGTGGATCGATTTCTCCATCTACTCTCTCAGCACCAACTTTTCCTAAAAGAGTCTAAATGTTCTTTTGGCGCCTCAGAAGTAGAATACTTGGGTCATCTGGTTGGCAAGGATGGCGTCAAGGTGGATTCTAAAAAGATTGAAGTTATGCAAGACTGGCCTCACCCAAAGACTCTTAAGAGATTGCATGGATTTCTTGGCTTAACAGGGTAGTATTGCAAGTTTGTTAAGAATTATGGGAAGATTGCAACACCTCTCAGTGCTCTCCTAAAAAATAACTCTTTCACTTGGACTCTAGCCGCTGCTCAAGATTTTCAAACCTTGAAAATGGCCATGTGCACCACTCCATTCCTCGCCCTTCTCGATTTCACAAAGACCTTTTTTTTGGAATGTGATGCCTCAGAGAAAGGAATTGGTGTTGTCCTTATGTAAGAGGGTCGACATTTGGCCTTTACCAGTAAGCAACTATCTGAAAGAAATCTCGGAAAATCCATCTATTAAAAGGAAATGTTAGCTATTTTGCATGTCCTTGATATGTGGCGCCCTTATCTATTGGAGAAACATTTCCAAATTAAGACAAACCATAAAAGCCTCAAGTATTTTATGGAACAACTCATTTCCTCTCCAGAACAAAAAAAATGGGTGACTAAGCTCTTTGGATATGATTATGAGATCATTTACAAGAAAGGCAAAGACAATGTGGTTGCGGATGCACTTTCCCGAAAATATGAAGATGAAGGATCCATTTTTTCTCTTTCATTCATTGTACCAGATTGGCTCCAAGTCGTTCGCCAAGAATGGCTACAAGATCCCAAAAGTTCGTATCTGATCCAACAATTGCAGTCCAATGCTCTAGCTTCCCCAGGGTACTCTTGGCTCCATGATGAAATTTGATACAAAGTTCGTTTGTATTTAAGTAAACAATCAAAGATTAAATCCACGATACTTTATGAGCTTCATGCTACACCCACAGCAGGGCACTCCAGGTTCACCAAAACCTATGACAGGGTCAAATGTTCCTTTTTCTGGGATGATATGAAACAGGACATTCGTAATTTTTTTGCTAAATGTGATGTGTGTCAACGCAACAAGGGAGAAACATTCAAATCTTCGGGCACACTACAACTGCTCCCAATTCCACCTGCTATTTGGAAGGATATCTCTATGGATTTTATTACCGACTTACCCAAATTGGGACATAAATCAGATATCATGGTGGTTGTTGATCTCCTTTCCATGTATGCTCATTTCTGCTCCCTTCAACACCCATTTACAACATCCACGGTGGCTCAAATTTTCATGGATCGGGTCTTCAAGCTTCATGGCATACTACACTCTATTGTTTCTGATCGCGACCCAACTTTCACAAGAAATTTTTGGCAAGAACTATTCAAGATACAAGGCACTAAATTACATCTCAGCACAACTTATCATCCCCAGAGGGATGGCCAAACGGAAGTTGTCAACAAGTGTTTGGAAACATATTTGAGGTGTTTTTCCTTGGAAAAGAAAAATCAGTGGGGTCAATGGTTAACCCTAGTTGAATGGTGGTACAACACTTCATACCATACAACTACACACATGACTCCTTTTGAAGTGGTATATGGAAAAAATCCACCTTCAGTTCTCTCATACTTGCCAAGTGCCTCAAAGGTCCAGGCGATTGACCAAACACTTACAGCTCAAGAGGCTATTCTCCATACCCTCAAAGAGAATTTGTTCATGGCACAGAATTGTATGAAGCAACAAGAAAATCAAGGTCACTCTGAACGTCAATTTGCAGAAGGGGATAAGGTGTTTCTTCGACTGCAACCTTACAAGAAAACTTCCCTCAAGGATGAACATTGTCAGAAGATAGCGCCCAAATTTTATGGTCCTTATACCATTCTCAAGCATGTGGGACAAGTAGCCTATCAGTTAGATTTTCCCAGCCATTTGAAGCTACATCCTATTTTTCATGTTTCATGCTTAAAGAAGGTGATTGGAGCTAAGTGCCAAATTCAAACCAACCTTCCCAAGTTAGCTGAAGAAGGATCCATTTGGCTACATCCATAAGTAGTTTTGGACTAGCATGAGCATCACCTACATCATAGAACCATCAAGGACGTGCTAGTCCAGTGGAAAGATACAACTCCAATAGATGCCACTTAGGAACCAGCTACCATTCTGCAGAAATTTTCTCATCTCAAGCCTTGAGGATGTTGGTCACTATAATTGCTTAATTAATTTCAAACAACCAAGTGAAACATAAATTATCAACCCAGGGAAGTCTTTTGTTTCAAAGATAGTTGCGCACTATATATGCTCAATTCCAAAAGCACTTAGTGTTGT
>ML784493.1:901024-923861 GCA_009831015.1 Picea engelmannii
ATCTGGATCCTACACTAAATCGGATCTTCTTTCTAAATCAGCATAGGGTGTCCTATTCTTATGCAACCGAATGCTAATACAGGGGCTGGATGAAGCATTGCTGTTACGGCTGGTGTAACGGCTTCTTCATATAGCTGTTAATGTTGTTAGTACGCAATTCACATCCTGTGTCGGCTTTGACTGCTAGCTGTCAGGACTCGTGTTTCAGCATCGTGGCGGCCTCCTCTGTGTCTTAGCATCTGTTCTGAACTGAGTGACAGCTCCGTGTTTCAGCATCTGCATTCTTGAACCGTGTAGCTTCTTCGTGTTTCGGCATATGCATCCTCGGACTGTGTAGCAGCTCCGTGTTTCGGCATATGCGTTCTTGGGCTGTGTAGAAGCTTCCGTGTTTCAGCATCAGCTCAACAGTGGCTTTGGGCAGTTCTGTGTTTCAGCATCGATCTGAAATACTATTCTGCAAATATGGACACTTATGCACTTCTAATCAATGGTTAGGTTCAAAAGTAATGTAAAGTATTATGCAAAACGGATTAAGCATATAATAATGAGAAAGGACGTTGTGTACCTTGGAATGATCAGGTGAAATGATAGTATAAGTCAAAATACAGGTGATGAAGGGTATAATAATAGCAAAAAGTATGGGCAAAAAGGGTACAATATGTGGTCCTAACAGAGGACAAGGTTTTTTTTAAGGGGGTGGACATGTTAGGGTCCTAACCCGCACATAGGTAGAACAATATATTCAGATGTAATAAAGGTCAATATTAATAATGCCTTTCAATAAAATAGAATAAGGTGGATGTAAGAAGACCTAATAGAAGCTTCTGCTTCTAGACAGATTTCCTCTAGATGCTTCTTTTAATAGACATATTTAGTATAAATAGGATTCAAGGGTATGAGAACCCTATCTTGGATAATATTATAATAGAGCATTGCCCAACTGGAGGTTTCCCCCTCAAAGAGGCCTGTGAACATTGCTTTCAGAATTAAAGTGTTATTTTTGTTGTTGTTCTTATATCATTTCAGTGTCATTGTGGTGATTGTTCTAGTTATATTGTTGTTATTCCGCCATTACTAGCATTTTATTTATGTTCTGCATATTTTTTATATCTGATATATTACAATTCATGTTTCTTTCGTATTTGTTCCTTTCATTGATTCTGCAACTAATTGCCTTATGTCCATAATTTTTGCAAGTATAACAATAACCAAGAAAGAAATTTTGATACCTTGGAGTAAGTGACCTTATTTGTGATGTAGTCCATATGGGTTCATGATCTACTCTTTTGTAGTTTCCTTCATACTGATTGAATCTTCTTTGATTGCTAAAGGTAGGAGGTCATCTTGGATATTCATCTCTTTTGTAATCATTCATTCTTTCTGGTATCCTGGTTCACTTCTCATCAATTGTCTATGTATCTTTTTCTTCAACCTTCTTGTTGGTATTTTCATCTTCCTTGTATGAAGTTTCACCCATGCATCCAATATGTGTTAATTCTTTTGGCACTTGAGAGTTTCTTAACCTCTTCCTCAATGAAACAACTTCTTGTTCAAGTTTCTCATAATCTTCTTCTTTCTTCGTCATTTGGACCTTCTTTACTTCTGCTATTATTATTGCTTCTTCGAGTAGAGTTTTCAAGGAAATGGTTTCTTCTCTTAGTTTCTGAAAGTTTTCTAATTGTTTCTTTAAGATTACAACTTTCTTTTCATAACTACCCAATTCACTTCTTAGTTTTCTACGCGTGTCTTTGAGCTTTCTATTTTCAATGTTAACATGCTTCAATTTTTTAAGATTCTCATATTCTTATTGAATCATTTCTACTTCATGATTTTATTCTTCTTCATTGTCATCTCTTTCAATCCTTGGATGAGGACATTCAAATTCAACATGTCCTACTCCTTCACAATTAAATAAAAAGAATTGACCTCTATTTGCTTCATTGAAATCTGAGATGGTGAAATTTGCTTCAACTTCTTTTTCTTCTTCTTCTTCCTCCCTTGGATAAAGGTCTTGTAGCTTGTCTCAAATATCTTTTTCTGATGCACATGATCCCACCTTGGATTTCACTAAATCTTCTAATCCATCCAGGATTGCATCTATTGCCAATTTGTTATTCCTTTTTGCTTCCTTCTAAGCTGCATTCTTTGGTTTATTTAAAGGATTGTATCCTGAAGAAAATGAGAACCAAACAACTACCCCAAAATCTTTCAATTAAGTTTCCATTCTATTACTCCAGTATTCAAAATTGTTTCCATCAAATGGTGGAATCCCATTTGGAATGTTGTCTTCCATTTTTGCTTAGGATATTCTTTCCAATGGTTAAACTATACTGAAGGTAACCTACTCTGATACCAATTGTTGATACTGAGAGGGGGGTGAATCAGTATCAAGTACAATTTAAAAACTTTTTCAACTTATACTTAAACCATTCAATTATATCCAATGAGAAATGAACAATAGTATAAGAGTTACACCAATACACCACAGTACACCATCCACAATATATGAGAAATAATCAATAGTTATTGTTCAAGGGAAGTAATGACTTCCAAAGCTAGCTACAACTTCCAAATGTAAAGGGAGGGATAAAACTCCAAGAGGAATATACAATCCTCCAATATCAAGAGAGGTTTTAACTCTCCATTATTTCCCCTTCCTTCCACCCAAGAATATATGAGAGATAATAAAACTTTACATTAAATCGTCACCATCAACTAACCATCATATAGAACCTGATAATGCTTCATGTGAATTCTTCAACTTCTGCAATTCAACAATTCTTGGAATAATCTGATGTTGTAGATAGTATTACTCAATTATAATTTCTGAAACTTCTCCAATTTTCACTCCTTGAATCCTCCCCAAATGGAAGTTATAGAAAGAATGGTAGACCTTATTCAATTCTGGTTTATTCAGAAGACTGAACTTGTATAGAATGCCCCGCGCTCAATATTTAACATCTGATTCTGAAACTTGTACACAAGAAACTACAGTCTGTACTCTTTCCAATTAAATTGGTCCCATGTCATTTGGATTCTCTATGAATAAGTTATGACTATTTTACCCGGAACACCTATTTATTTACTAGCTTCAGAACTGGTCAAAAGCCCTATCTTCCACATAGTGTATCTCCATAATTATAGTGAATAAAGAGCTGAAAATGTTACCACAGGTACCTTGACATGTCTTCTCAATACCTTAGAAATTTCACCATCTGAATCATTCTATAAAAAACGTTATAGCGAAAATGGTAAGATGACCTGAAAATAACATACCTTAGAAAACATCACCAAAAGACTTCATGCTCCCTTGAAATCCGACCTTCTTTACTTCTGATTTCCCCTGAAATTCGACTTGTATTTCAAATGAATGTATAATGATATTTATTTTTACCATTTATGTCACTTCCATTTAACATTAGGGCCAACCTAACACTTTCTTATTTTGTGATTTGTTTCTTTAATTATCTTCAGGGTCTACATGTACTTCCTTCTTCAATTCACTTTTTTAAATTGAAAAATTTATTTCTCCTCAACCATGAGGATCCACGTGACATTCCACATACCACCAAAAAAAACATGATGTGTATTATCCATCCATGGGTGTTGTATATTCATGTTCATTTTCCTTCATGTCCAAATACCTTCATCAATCTTGTGATCCAAAACCAATGACTAGGGTTGACATCAATGACAACAACCAGTCTTCCAATAGGACTACTACTTACCTGATACTGGTCTGAGAAATTAAATGGATACTTTAGTAATGACTGGGATCACCTTTGTATGCCATTAAAAGGACATACAAAAATGATCAGGATTGACCGAGAAGTATATCTCAAACAGACTGTCATTGATTTAGACACCCCAAATGAACCCTCATAAACATAGTTCCTAGTTTTAGGAAACTACTCCCGTGACTCTGATTTCGGTAATTTCACCCCACACGTCTCTGAAATACCTCCCACACAAAAATATGAAATTATTTTTCAAATAGACTTACTAGAAGCCACATAAGGAAGCATCATCTGTAAGGATTTTGCATCAGTAGTAGCAGACAAGGAAGATGAAAGTGAGAAAATAGCTAGACATGAAGAAGTTAGTAATTCCCCCCCACAAATTTGGACATTGTACTTTTATGGTTCTAAAAATTGAGAAGGGTTGGGAGAAGGATGTATCCTCATTGACCCAAAGGGGAAATAAAACTTCTTATCCTACATATTAGAATTTGAATGCACTAACAACACTACTGAATATGAATCTCTATTGAATTTTTTTGGAGACTCTGAAATTATTGTTAGACAAGTAAAGAATACCATTCATTTCAATTAACCTCACTTGAGAAAATACCAGTGAGAGGTACACAGACTAATAGACAATTTTGAGGCTTTCAACATTACCGTTGTTCCCAAGACAAAAACTACTCTTGTTGATTCTTTAGCCACCGCAGCATCAACATTATCTCCTTTAGAAGACTATGAAGCCTCAAGCTTTGTAGTATAAAATATCTACAAACCATCGGTGCCTAACAACATTTCTAACTGGAAAGTCTTTGAAAGGGATGAACATATTGTAGATTTCCTGAAAACCAGGAGAATTTTAAGGATTTGGCCGTTGATGATGAAATATTCCAAGAACTACTCATAGAATCGAATCTCTACGAACAGAAGAAGGGAATATATCACTTTGATGAAAAACCAAAGTTTCACACAATACCAAAAGGAGTGGCCAATCTGGAGGACCTTTTTGACCTGAGGGAAGGATTTTGAAGGCCAAAAAATGCAAAAATAGGGATATCATGCCCTATATATGAAACTATAAACCTAGGCACCCTTGAGAATCCAAAGAGTGTCAACCTAGGTAATGCAGTATCTAAAGAAGACATGAAGTCTTATCTTAAACTATTTAAAGAATATCAAGATGTCCTTGCTTGGTCCTAGAAAGAGTTGAAAACGTTTGATAATCGCATTATCCAGCATATGATATAGTTAAAATATGGAATAAAACCCTTCCAAAATAATCTTATGAAATATCACCCATCTCTGGAACCCCTAATGTATCAAGAGTTGAAGAAATTATTAGATGCCAAGATTACTTTTCAAATAAGACACTCTGCTTGGGTAGCCAATCTGGTGCTTGTCATAAAGAAGTCTAGGGAGATCTGTTTTTGTGTGGATTTCAAAAACCTTAATAGAGAATCAGAGAAGGATAACTATCTGGTTCCACCCATGGAACAACTCCTACAGATAGTATCCGGCTTTGAAATGTTTTCCCTCTTAGACAGCTTCTCTGGGTATAACTAGGTCTTAGTTTCAAAAGATGATCAATTAAAAACTACCTTCCAAAATAAGTGGGGAAAGTTTTCTTATAAATGCATGCCTTTTGGGTTGATAAACGTGGGATCAACCTTCCAGAGGGCCATGGATGTAGTTTTTCGGGGATTGATCAACAAGTGTGTGGTAGTCTATTTAGATCATGTAACAATATACTCAAAAAATAAGCAAGACCACATTTTGCATTTGACTCAGATATTTGAAAGGTGTAGGAAGTATGGAATATCCTTGAACCCTAACAAAACCATATTTGGTGTAGAGGAAGGAAAATTATTAGGTCATATCATATATCATGAAGGAATCAACATTGACCCTGAATGGATAAAAATGATAGCTCAACTCCCTTTGCCTCACAATAAAAAGGCCATGCAATAGTTCTTTGGGAAAATCAATTTTGTAAGAAACTTCACTCCTGATTTCGCTGAAACCATCAATCCTTTACAAAGAATGATTCATAAAGATGCATAGTTTAAATGGGATGAAGAGAATAAATTTTCTTTCAATAACATCAAAACTTCCATCTCCCAAGCACTATTGTTACGAAGCCTTGATTTCAACAAATATTTTTTCCTTTATACATTTTCTTATGACCAATCCTTGGTTGCAATACTTACTCAAAAGGATGACGAAAAAAATGAAGCGACAACATCCTTTATGAGCACCAACCTCCAAGGAGCCGAACTGAATTACCCTGCTATAGACAAATAGGCTTACGTAGTATATAAAGAAATCAAACATTTCAGTTCCTATATCCTGAAGAATCACACTAAATTCATAGTACCTCATCCAGTGGTCCTATCTTTGTTCACTCAACAAGAGATGGGAGAAAGAAGGGGAAATTGGATGGAAGTCATCAAGGAATTATATCTAGACATAAAACCTGCCAAAATAGTCAAAGGTCAAGGATTATGTAAATTGGTCGCTGAAGTCCGAGATCTAATTAATGCAAAAGACCCAAGTTGGGAAAATGAATTGTCATTATGGTGCGGCGAAGCCTTATATGGAAAATTCTCTTATCTCCTACATCATGGAACTTGTTCGTAAAATTTAAACCTTAGAGAAAGGAGATCCCTCATGTTAAAATCCGCTTAATATCGCCTCATAAATTATGTTCTTTTCTGCATAAACTATGATGGAATACCCCTTAGATGTATTAAACATGATGATGCAGAATAGGTACTCAAAGAACTCCATGATGGCCCAGCAGGTGGAAGTTTTGCAAGAGAAACCATGCCTCACAAATAATTAAGGGTTGTTTATTATTGGCCCACTTTTTTCAGGGACGCTCATGCATATTCCATGAAATGTAAATTTTTTCAAGTGAGAATCATTAGGGAAAAGAGGCCAGCCATTCCATTCCAGTCGATGATCATATCAATACCTTTCAATCAATGGGGAATAGATGTCATACGATAAATTACCCCTAATTCTTCGAAACAACATAAGTATATATTGACTACTATATATTATTTCACAAGGTAGAGAAAGGCTATTCCTCTCATGCACATTAATGAAAAGGTAGTGATCCAATGTATAGAAAAACAACTAATAACAAGGTTTGGGATGTCATTCGTCCTCGTTTTTTACAATGTTGCCTATTTTTATTCCACACGCTTGACAAACTTCTCCCTTGATAAGGTGATCATAATAATATATTCTACAAACTATTATCCACAAGGGAATTGGGTAGCAGAGTCGATTAATAAAAACTTGGTGAGAAATTTAAAAAAAGATAGTTGTTGAAAATCAGAGAAATTGGCATAATTTACTTCATAATTCCCCATGGGCCGATAGAGTAACACCTAAAGAAGCCATAGGAAAATCTCCATACTTTCTGGTATATGGGAAAGATGCCATTCTTCCAAGCGTATTGTACCTTCCATATTTACAACTTTCCCAAGAATCAAGAGGTCAACCCTCGTCCACTCTACAACAAAGGATTGATACCCTTCTCATGATTGATGAAGAAAGAGAAAAGGATAAAGTCAATTTCACCACTCATAAGTGGGTGGTTAAAATAAGGTTCGAAAAATGTAAGGCCAGATAGAAAAATTTCAAAGTAGGAGACCTAGTCTTGAAATGGGTTAAAGAAAACGAGTCCAAAGGAAAACACTCAAAGTTCCAAAATCTATTGGTGATCGGTGATCGGGTTAAAGAAAATGAGTCCAAAGGATCACCGATACATTTTTCGGAGTTGGTGAAATTGGAAAGAAAGAAATTGTGAAACAGTAACCATCAACAATTGTCGATCCCCGGTCACTCATGCATCATCGACGTCAACATGATAGGGTGTTTTAGTCAAGGTTGTATGTCTCAAGAAAATCACTGATGCCTAAAAGTTTCTCTCATAGAGGTCACATTCAATAGTCACATGTCTTTTCCATGTAAGTAATCCATACAACTCCGCCTTTTCCCCATGTCATATCTGTATGTCCATGGAAGTATTTCCACATCAACACTATACAAAGGTATTTTTTGATGTCGAAACTTCTTCCTAGATACACCAATGAAACAATCAACAATGTTGACCTACCAACACCGATGCGCTCATTAACTATCAACTGATCACTAAAATACCGATCTCCTCATATTAGTTTGAAATTTCACCCACTGATATCGATGAACCTAGTGGACCTACGATGCACCATATCTCTCGATACTAATTATCATAGTGAATACAAAAAGGGATTGGTAATTCGATGGGACAGCTTCAGTTGAAATGAAACATAATTTTTTGATTTGATGGATAATTTAAATTTTTGTGTAACATATAGAACGAATCCACGCATTGACCTACAGTCGGAATTTGAATTCGTCGATGAACTATAAAGTAACCCACTCCTTCATTTCTAGCCTACATTGCATTAAAACCTAGTCATGGTGAATATTCAACAATAGATTGCACATATCGCATTTTCACTCCAGAATTAAAGACTTGATGCGACAAGGTAAGTATATGTTCTATTTAAATTTACAAGGATATACACAAACATGTTGTTTCATTCGCAAATCGCTTATTCCCTGAAGAAGACAAAGAATAAAGAGAGAGCGTCAAACATCTTATAGCCAGCTCTTTGATTTTGATTACGAGTAAGACTAGGTTAATTTCTTGCAAGCAAGAAGGTAAGCATTGTTTTTATCATTTCTGAACTTGTGATTGTGTCAATGGATTTTTTCAAGGTTGGTTGGTTTCTCACTATAAAATTATTTGCTTTTATACAGGAAAAATTCCTCTAAGAAATCCAACGAAGAGGTCCTCACAAAGAACTCCCAAAAGAAAGGAAGCACAAGTAGGTGGAGGGTCTGCACCAGGCACTACAAGAGAGCTTGATTTTTCCTGAAAGGCAAAACTAGTTATCCACACATCTACCAAAAATACATTTTCCCATCCCCTGATGTTCAATGATAAAGAGGAAATCACTAGATCTAAGGTGGTGCTCTCGCATTGGGGAGAACTGTTTAACATGATAAACCAGGAAGATTACCCATATTTTATACCACACAGCGACCTGAACGTCAAGATGTTGGATGACCAGGTATTGCCAAACATTCGGTGATCATTCCTACATATGGTGGCCTCACGAACCCCATTTTTTCCCTGCATCGATACCTTGTGATGGATAATTGACCACACCGATGTGATGAAGTGTATAATCAATAATTAAAATGGAAAATGTGTTGGTGTTTTTCTTCCAATAGAGGTCCAAAAATACTACAAACTTAGAGACCCAGAGGAAAGACTAAATATAGAGTTTATGGTCAAATTTTATGAGTTCCATGACACTATCAGGTTAATGGCCTCATGGTGGAAAGAAGATAATAAATTCATGAACAGGAGCAATGGCTGGTATGGAATGGTAAACTTCAGAGAGTCATATATTTATCTAATGGCTTTGATCTGTCGATTATATGGAGAAAAATATTGATCCAATTTTTCATAAGCATGGATGCCCCTAGAATATAATCTTGTGATCTCTAGGAGCATATTCAACTAGGGATAAATCATCTCCAAGTATTTAAGAACTAACATCTTACAGGCCCAGACACTGAAGGATGGAGAAACACCATCTTTTCCCATGGCTTCTTACCTATTGGACGTTATCTATGCAAGGAACATTTTCGTAGGCATGAATATTATATGGAATGTTGATCAGTTACTTTTTCATGTGTACTCTAAAATTATATGGGAGAATAGGTACAAGAGATTGTATTCCCTGATATACGATGAGTTCATAGCTCGAGTATATTTCATTATATTTAGAAAAGAATGCCTAAGGATTACAACCACAACCAAGAAGATGGTTTCAAAAGTAGGCAACTGGTATTTTGAGGAAACCAACACTTATATCAGAGTTCTGAGAAATGTATGCACAATTCAAAAGCAAAAGGAATATATTCACTACTTGCATAGATGAATTTCAAGAAGATACCCTCATGGGACTAGAAACCTGTAAATACATGTCGATATGGTATGCAAAGGCCCATCGGGCTTTGGACCGGATCGACTACATCAACAAACTACAGAAAGGCCAAGACACAGAAGAGCATGGCATCTGAGTGATAATGTATAGAACCATCTCCCAAATCAGGAAAGACGTTGAATATTGGGTAGGTATGGTCCAAGAACCTCAGTGGAAGATACAGGAAATATGGGGAGAGTGTGAGAAAATTTGGGAGAAAATCAAACGGGAGATGAAAAACATTTACCTACCGAAGTTTGGTCCACTGGAGGATTTTGTCGATTTGCATGACATAGTCAAGAGACATACATAGCAAGACTTGACATGGGAAGCATAGATTTCACATATTCCAAGCCTGACCCCATGTCAAGTGAAGAATTTCATGGAACACCCAATCAAATCTCTCGCAGTCCTACAACAATTAAGTGTCAAGCTAATCAAGTATAAGGAATGAACAATAGATATAAAGGAGGTCTTCTCTGCCCCGATGGAACAACATAGATTTTCATATAAAAATACATGTGAATATATCTTCATCAAGTGCTTAGAGTACAAGAAGAACAATCCACTTCAGTGAAACCACTACATGAGAAAAATAGAACAGATAGATAAATCCACCACGTGGCATTTTCTTAATTTAACACAACTCTAATAGTGATTTTTGGTTTAGCTATTTTTTTTTATAAGTAAGGGCATCAACCTAGAACAAGGGGTTGATGGTTTTGGAGAGAAAGACATTTTCTGGAATTTTGTAAGAGAATTATTTTTGTGCAAGTTATTTTAATTAAGAATTTTTGTTTAGAACCAAAGACACTTCTATTATCTAAGGCGTTAATGTGATTGGATTGATGAGGGATTATCTATGTCTTCAGATTCAATACTTGTTGATGTATGGAGTAAGAGTAGTTTTTTATGTTATTTAAATTTATCTAATAATGTTATAATACAATTCTTTTATTCTAGTTGATGAATATAAATCGATTGTTTTAATACGTGATTTATAATAGAGCATCGAAAAATACTTTTCTTGCACTAACTTATTTTCACGTATATGTTTTCCTTTCTATAACTGTTATCTCAAACAATGTTGAATGACCACTAATCAAAATGGTATTAATGCTAGTTTGAATTTTTTTAGATATTATTCTTATGCATGCTAAGGTATAAAGGTTATCCTAAAAAACCTAGCCTTCTCCCAACACGCAGTTAACTTCCCTCTTCCATTTATATTAAGATTTGTATTTCTTTGTTATAAATATTAAGAAAAGAACTAAAAAGATAACTTCCCACCCTGAGGAAAGGTTTCACAGAAAAGACACATATGTTAGTCACGATTAAATCCCATCGTTAATTCCAACCAGATCACGAATCTGGAGAACCTTACTACTCATCAAATTCTTACGAGTCTAATTGGGCCTCTTAAGCAGGTTTGGTTCATGTTGTTGATTTAAAGGGACCATAGACCCCTCAACATGGGGCCAATGGCTAGAAACCCAAGAACATCTTAAAAGGGATCTAGCCAATAGAGTTGTGTAGGGATCTATTGCAGCTATGTTGAACATAAGGAAGGATCTCATCCCATGTGTGTGGATGTTTGGAATTGTACATCCTCGAGAGATGAACAATCATCCTATTGATTACCTCTATTTTTCCACCAGTCTATGGGTGGAAGGAAATTAATTTGGTCAACTTGGTGTCCATCATTGACCATAGGATACACCAAAAAGTACCCAAGAACCTACTATCTAGATCTGAAATAATGGTCAATGGGATCCCAAAATGAATCCAAGCATGCTAAAAGAAGAGCTTAGTAGTGGCCTTGGCTGCAATACTCTTCTTGCAAGGTGTAAAAACTGCCATCTTAGAGAATAGATCAATGACCATGAAGACAGATTCATTACCATGCTTGGTTCAAGGTAAACCAGACACGTAATCCATGTAGATGGACTCCCAAGGCCTATCAAGAGAAATAATATTAGTGTATTTCCCCTGTTTATTAATGGTGGGTTTGGAAATGGAGAAGGAAGTGTAGGATTTGATATACTTGATGACATCTTATTGAACCTTCGACCAATAAAAATGATTTTGCATTATTTCCACTATTCTTTCCATGCCAAAGTGTCTTATCATCTGACAGTGATGAGATTCCAAAATTATGTTTGCATGCTTTCTTGAAGGAACATGGAGTTGGATTAGATGGCATAGACGTCCATCCTAGAGATGAAAGTCTTGAAATGGTTTTCATTTTCTCAATATATGATAGGTAGTATAAAATTTAAAGTCATTGCTATATAATTATGATCATTTTCTTTCCCATAATGTATGCTTCCATTTTCAACATGCCAGCACAATTGAGTACATCTCTTTTTCATAGGTGGGGTATCTTCGAACAACATCAGACAATTTTTCATTGTGATAGGCCACTAGATTCCCATGGTAAGTGAGTACTGCACTGATAGCATAATCTTAAGCATCTGTCTCAATCTCCAACGGATGTTGCGGGTCTGGCAAAATAAGGACCAATTCTAAGCAGAGGTAGAATTTCAAATCTTCGAATTCTTTCTATTGTGACTCATCCCAAACAAACTTGGCCCTTGATCCACCCTTGTACACCTCACTTAGGGCCTAAATGATATGAGAGAACTGGGTAAAATCATGAATCTGGGTAACACTTTCGTGACAATTGGGTCTCCAAAATTTCTAGCGGCAATTTTTCGGCCGAACAAATGTTTCTTTCGGCCGAAATATTTTTCGGCTGAAAATTTTCATGTTAAATTTAACGGTGCTCTCGAAATTCGTGTACAATGATTTTTGGATGAATTATTTTCCCGTGGTAAGCATATTTCGGCCGAAACGTTTATTTTTAACGGATTCCGTTAAAAACTAGGTTTCGGCCGAAAGAATATTTCGGCCGAAAACTTGAAAATGAGACTGTTTGCAGGAAACTGCAAATTCTCTCCATCTTACTTCATCTTTGGAGGTAGCGGACTCCTACAAATACTCAGAATTTAGTTTGAGAATTGATACCAACATTTTTAAAATTGAATCTTCTTTCATTGGGTATAATTTGTTTTCATTTTCATTGTTTTTTTATTTAATTTTATAAAAAAATCACTGCATAATATTTTTAGGTGAGATTATGATTCGGTGAAATGAAAAATCCATATCTCTAAAAATACAAAACGGAAAATTATGGAAAATTTATATCATAATTGTTAAACTGTTCTCTTCAAAAGGGTATTTTTAGATTTTACTTTTAAGTAAAAATTAAGATAGATACAAGGTGTAGAAAAACACGTGTTTAAAATTTGCAACGTTTTCATCTTGGTCAAATTAAAAAAATTATAGAAATTATAATATTCATCCGTTAGATTCAAAATTATAGTCATAATAAAATAGAGTCTCTGTAGATTGTTGCAGTATATTTCATTTCTTAAAAGCATAAGTTTAATAATAGATACATTGTTGTGGAAAACAATAACTTATTATCATTCCTTTCATGTTTAAGGAACATACTGTTAAACAATTGTCAAATTGACATACCAAATCTTGATAAAACAAATTTGAAAAATAGTCATTAGAAATATAACAAAATTATTCACAAGTTTTGTTTTTACTGTAAAGTGAAATTATAAATAAAAAAAATATTTTTGTATGCCAGAAGTTGAAGAACTTGTAAAAATATAGTTTTTTTTGTCATAAAACAAGCAAAAGTGTTACCCATCTTCATGATTTTACCCAACCCCAACACAAACTTGCGGTAGAATTTGGCGAGGCCCAAGATGCTACAGAGCTCGGTTAGTGTCTTCAGAGCCGACTAATTGCGAATGACTTGAATCTTTGTTGGATCCACATGTACACAATGCTCGTCCATGATGTATCCAAAATATTGAATTATGTGCATGTCAAAGGAACACTTCTCCAAATTGGCATATAAATTGTGTTGGTGTAGCATACCCAAGAATTGTTGGATGTGCTTCAAATGTTCCTCCAAAGTTTTTCTAAAGATGAGTATGTCATATAGATATATGACCATAAAAGAGTTTGTGAATGGAAACAATATATCATCCATCATCCACATGAATAGTGGATTTTTGTAGCTTTGGGCTGGTATTATCACGTGCCCCAGGTGTTGGGAATGTGCGAATCATTGCGGGAACCACATTACACTCTTCATTTGGTGAAAACAATATTTGGAATGAAGTTAGGGATTCATCAGTTTGTGTTTGGGATTCACACCCACGAAAAAGTCTAATTATATGTTGACTTGTGGAGGGGCTCCTATGTTTACCCCTGAGACTTGTATATAAAGGGAAAAGGTCATTATGACATTTAATATTGTTCAGAGTGTGTGGAGACATGGTGGAGCTGGCATAAGTGAGTCTACACCTATGCCAAGGATATTGGTGATTTCAACAAAGGAATGCTTATAACTTTGGAAAATGTTTTCTAGGAGAAAGGCAGCCGCATAAGGAATGTAACATCCCCAACATCTAATTGGGCTATGCCACATAAAGTTTTTTGAACTGTATGAAAATTAAAACATATACACAAAGAAACTCTTGCGGAAATTTACATATAAAACTCAAAACAAACAAATACATTATGTAAATGCACATATTCATACAGAAATAATAGTAAACATATACATGCAAAATAGGCAGGAAATACCCATAAATATAAATATAGGTATAAACCACAAATAGGATAAACCCATAAAAATAAACACATAAATAATAATGCATCATGTAATTTAACACACAATTGACACTTATCTTGGTAAGAATATCAACAACTGTGTGCATACCTTCAATGAACCTCCCAGCCTTAGACCACACTGCTCATCACTCTCAGTAGTGGGTCACCCCCAATCTGGGACTAAATTCCACTTGGGTAAAGGGATTCCTAACTAGGACATGTATCATAGAGAACGGGAAAGACTCTGTCATAGGTGCCAACTCAAACTAACATCCTACAGACCCTCATTCCCCAAATTCCTATCCCACCCCAGGAAGTGTGCCCCTTCTCTACTCAAAAGTCTCTCGGCTACCCCACATCCCTTCCAGGGCTTTAGCAATAGGCCAGACAGGAAGTCTCGAAGCCATGTAGTTACAGTTTAGCACCTTCAAGAAATCAATTCCCAACAGTTCTATCACTTAGAGAGAATTGATAACGAGCCTGACAACCCGCCTCTATAATATCCAATATGCTTGATAACATTCTCCTTTAGCATAGCTCCCAAGCTAACCAGGTACAGCTACAAGTATGGGTACATATACAGGTATGTGTATAGGTACAATGATAGTAAAAAAAAGGTAAAGAGAAAGATTCAATGAGTGAGTGAATGATGATGGCATGAATGAATGAATGGAAAATGAACTAAGTCTAAACTGTATTTATGCATGTTCCCAACTTGACACTTGTCATGTTGGGAGCTACTTTGGACCACTTGTCCCCATCCTTAGAACTTAGGATAAAATAATTATCCATACTTTATACTTTAAGGAATATTAATATAATATTCATTTTTGGCTTAAGCTCCCTAGCTTAACCCTTTTCCTTAACTTTTATCCCCCCCTTTTCCTAACTAGTGGAGTTTAGTCCCCTATACTCTTTTATCGTGGTCGATCTAAACACAATGATGTATTATATTAATGATAAGACATATACAAAAATAGGCTCACTAGACTTTATCATCTAGGCTCTCTGGCCTAATTCCACACATAAGCCTCCTAGATTATAATAACTAGCTCACTAACCTATAAAACACAACATATACAAAAAGGTTCCCTGGCCTCAAAATTGCACACACTTAAGTTTGTTGTGTGTGATATCTTGGAATGTGCACACTTCATCATTTTAATGTGTAGTACATGTGTGCCATATACCATGTAAGCTGCATACAAAAATGATATCAAACAACTCAACATCTTAAGTACATTTTCATTTACATTTGCACTTGGATTTGGCCTAGGGGTATTACAATCCCCTCCCCTTATTTATGCACTGTCCTTAGTGCATTATGTACACATATGAACAAGATTTCAAAAATATTAAAAAAGATGTAGGTATTCTACCCGCACTGCATCCTCATACTCCCAAGTAGTGTCCTCGGGACTATACCAGGTCCATTGGACCTTTACAAGCCCTATGGATTGATTCTGGAGATGCTTGATTTTATGATCTAGAATGTGTATCGGATGTACTTGGAAACCGCCTTCTTGCTCCACCTGAATCACATTCCAATAAATAACATGATTAGCATCAGGTATATATCAATTTCACCACTCATAAGTGGGTGGTTAAAATAAGGTTCGACAAATGTAAGGCCAGATAGAAAAATTTCAAAGTAGGAGACCTAGTCTTGAAATGGGTTAAAGAAAACGAGTCCAAAGGAAAACACTCAAAGTTCCAAAATCTATGGCTCAAACCTTTTCAGGTGGCCGAGAAGATTGGGGTAGGAACATAATGGTTGCAAAATCTAAGGGGTGAATATGAAACTCTCCCAGTGAATGGCCAAGCCTTAAAACAAAACTTCTCCTAACAGAAAAAGAAAAAAAAAAGATAGGTGTCTTTTGATGTTTTGTTTGAGTTTATGTTTCTTTTTAGCATATGTTTTGATGAGGATAAGTGTGTGGGTTTAGGGAAGACCGATTGCAAACTCCTTTTCTCTTCTTTCTTTTTCTTTTTATTTTCTTTAATTAAGTTGTGTTTTGTAAAGAAATGGTTGATTTTAATAAATATAGTAAAACAGACTCTGCTTCTGACCTACACTGACATGAAAAACAAGAGACACTGGGAAAACACAAAATTTCCCAAATAATATTTGTCTTTGTAAGCATACTACTTGGGGAAGCAATGAAATATCTCCTTAGTGGCCTGGTTATGTTGAATGGAAAGATGGCTAGATGAAAAGAATCACATGTACCTATGGACAGAGCCAGGAAAGGCCCCACTTTTATACTTTCACCTTGTCAAAAACAGGTATCCTCCTCTCCAACTCACTCTTGGAATTTCTTCCAGAAGAAACTGATCAATATAAAAAGAGTGTAAATTTAGAGAGGGTATGCAGATAAGTCCACGGAGGCTATGGACGCTCACTGGTAGCAGAGCAAGGTTTGTGATATCAGGGTGACTCCGTCGGGGCTATGGATGGTCGTTGGCAGTGGAGAAACACCATAACAAAAGGAATGATAGCTAAAATGCCTCACACCAATGGACGCCCTACCTGGCTCTTATCTATAAAGGACACAGATTGAGGTTAAAAGGAAAGAGGGTGGAGAAGCATAAACCCCATAGGCAGATCCATATTTGTGAACCCAGTTACGTGTGTACAAATTGATAGAAAAGGTTATGTTGAAAAGGAATAGAATAAGGCCATTTGGTTTCTCAACCAATTTGCACAGGCTACGTACAAAGGAAGGAGTAGAGATTTTGTTCTTTCCAAGAGAATCCCCATTTGTTGAGAACTCAACACACCCTAAAAGTTTTGTGAAGTTTTTCTTTTTGGGTACCACTTTGTCTTTTGAGTTTAGTCAGTTGTGTAAGAACCAATGGGGTTATATGTTGATTTTTTTTTTCCATCGATCATGTTCATCTTGGTTTGGAGTTACTGAACAAATTTAATTTTTCTCTAAGAAAACATGGCATTTTAACTAAGGATACATAGCTAAATATTTGAGTCACACACATATTATCAGCATCGGCGCAATCTAAGTAGAAAAATGATCACATAACAATGATAATCATTGATTGTCAATCACCGATGTATCATCGTCATTGAAAATGGAAGAAAGGGAAATTCAATCACTGATTATGTCTTACGAAGAAGTTTTCTTAAAATCGTCGATACACTGTCCACATCAATGAAATATGAAAGACAAATCATTAACATGGGCCATAAAGAACCTAAAATCACCGATCACCGATACATTTTTCAGAGTTGGTGAAATCGGAAAGAACGAAATTGTGAAACAGTAACCATCAACAATTGTTGATCCCTGGTCACTCATGCATCATCGATGTCGACATGATAGGGTGTTGTATTCAAGGTTGTATGTCTGAAGAAAATCACTGATGCCTAAAAGTTTCTCTCATAGAGGTCACATTCAATAGTCACGTGTCTTTTCCACGTAAGTAATCCATACAAATCTGCCTTTTCCCCATGTCATATCTGTATGTCCATGGAAGTATTTCCACGTCAACACTGTATGAAGGTATTTTTTGATGTCGAAACTTCTTCCTAGATACACCAACGAAACAATCAACAAAGTTGACCTACCAACATCGATGTGCTCATTAACTATCGACTGATCGCTAGAATACCGATATCCTCATCTTAGTTTGAACTTTCACCCATCGATATCGATGATCCTAGTGGACCTACGATGCACCATATCTCTCGATACTAATTATCCTAGTGAATACAAAAAGGGCTTGGTAATTCGATGGGATAGCTTCGGCTGAAATGAAACATAATTTTTTGATTTGATGGATAATTTAAATTTTTGTGTAACATATAGAATGAACCCACGCATTGACCTACAATCGGAATTTGAATTCGCCGATGAACTATAAAGTAACCCACTCCTTCATTTCCAGCCTACATTGCATTAAAACCTAGTCATGGTGAATATTCAACAATAGATTGCACATATCGCATTTTTACTCCTGAAGTAAAGACTTGATGCGACAAGGTAAGTATATGTTCTATTTAAATTTACAAGGATATACACAAACATGTTGTTTCATTCGCAAATCGCTTATTCCCTGAAGAAGACAAAGAATAAAGAGAGAGCGTCAAACATATTATAGCCGGCTCTTTGATTTTGATTACGAGTAAGTCTAGGTTAATTTCTTGCAAGCAAGAAGGTAAGCATTGTTTTTATCATTTCTGCACTTGTGATTGTGTCAATGGATTTTTTCAAGGTTGGTTGGTTTCTCACTATAAAATTATTTGCTTCTATACAGGAAAAATTCCTCTAAGAAATCCAACGAAGAGGTCCTCACAAAGAACTCCCAAAAGAAAGGAAGCACAGGTAGGTGGAGGGTCTGCACCAAGCACTACAAGAGAGCTTGATTTTTCGTGAAAAGAAAAACTAGTTATCCCCACATCTACCAAAAAGACATTTTCCCATCCTCCGATGTTCAATGATAAAGAGGAAATCACTAGATCTAAGGTGGTTCTCTCGCATTGGGGAGAACTATTTAACATTATAAACTAGGAAGATTACCCATATTTATACCACAGCGACCTGAACGTCAAGATGTTGGATGACCAAGTATTGCCAAACATTCAGTGATCATTCCTACATATGGTGGCCTCACGAACCCCATTTTTTCCCTTCATCTAGACCTTGTGATGGATAATTGACCACACCAATTTCATGAAGTGTATAATCAATAATTAAAATGGAAAATGTGTTGGTGTTTTTCTTCCAATAGAGGTCCAAAAATACTACAAACTTAGAGACCCAGAGGAAAGACTAAATACAGAGTTTATGGTCAAATTTTATGAGTTCCATGACACTATCAGGTTAATGGCCTCATGGTGGAAAGAAGACAATAACTTCATGAACAGGAGCAATGGCTGGTATGGAATGGTAAACTTCAGAGAGTCATATATTTATCTAATGGATTTGATCTGTCGATTATATGGAGAAAAATATTGATCCAATTTTTCATAAGCATGGATGCCCCTAGAATATACTCTGGTGATCTCTAGGAGCATATTCAACTAGGGAGAAATCATTTCCAAGTAGTTAAGAACTAACATCTTGCAGGCCCAGACACTGAAGGATGGAGAAACACCATCTATTCACATGGCTTCTTACCTATTGGACGTTATCTACGCAAGGAACATTTTCGTAGGCATGAATATTATATGGAATGTTGATCAGTTACTTGTGCATGTTTACTCTAAAATTCTGTGGGAGAATAGGTACAAGAGATTTTATTCCTTGATATACGATGAGTTCATAGCTCGAGTATATTTCATTATATTTAGAAAAGAATGCCTAAGGCTTACAACCACAACCAAGAAGATGGTTTCAAAAGTAGGCCACTGGTATTTTGAGAAAACAAACACTTATATCAGAGTGTTTAGGGATAATGGAACACCACACTTACTCCCCATTCATGTCTCAGACTGACTCATTGCAGGAGAAATTTGTTACCAGACCATTCTTCAAGGCTATAATGCCACTTTGGTGAAGGAAGAGAAGATATCTTTCATACCCTATGGCTTTCACATAGGGTTTTACATGGTACAAGACACTGCACATGTGAAACAAGAAGGGTTGATCCATCTTGAGTATATATTCCCCATAGGAAAATTTTGCAAGCATGATCCAAAGGGCTTGGTACTTCACAACCCATCACATTTATCCTCCTATTGGACGTATGCTCATGATAGTTTTGAAGATGAAATATTTACAGAGGGTGTTCAGGACTAGGAGGAAGCGCTCCATAGAAGGGCTAACCTCAATATGACTAGATTCAAAGTGATGTCTATGTATGATAAATTTGAAACAATACAACAAACAACTCACGAATCCCTTAGGGTAAGAGAAGAAAATGAAGCAATATAAGTGATAGAGGCATGGAGGAGGGGGATGTTGTTACTAGAATAAGCCCAAAGAGATATACAAAGGTTAGAATAAAATCCCCCACTTAACCCTTTGATATAACTTTTGAGTATTACCCCGACCAACACAAGCAATCATGGAGAAGAGATAAATATCTCAAAGACAAATCCACTAGAAGAAACCATTGATCAAGAAAACCCCATCCCTATGTCACCACAGGCAAGGTCGCCAGTGACTACTAGAGTTCAATGGAGGATAGAAACAATGTTAATTGGGATGGGTGTGCCTAATGTCCTCATAGACTTAATTACCATATATGATGATGGGGAAAGTTTATAGGTTTCGCGCATAACCCCGGTAGAAATCACAGAAGAGGAAGAACTAAGGAAAAATATGCTCCGGATTCCAACATTTTGATCCCAAATCCCCGGGAAGGTGATCCTGAGGCCGGAAGTACTCTGGACACTTAATTTATTGACCAATTTGGAACACAAATCAAAAGGATAGCTCCAAGAATGACTTGGGTGCTTTTGAACAGGAAGAAGAAACAAAGCAACCAGAAATTGACATCTCAACAGCCGACCCCCCCTCAGCTAATATCGATTCTTTGTCTATCTCCCTATCTAGGAAAAATACACCACCAGTCGAAAAGGACCAATAGGAGGCCAAGTCACTATATAATACATAAACCTCCCCTGCTAAAGAATTACAAGAATCGATCATAGAAAATTTCTACAAGGAAAGAATCCTAGGAAACACTTTGACCTGGGGAGATCAACAAATTCCTGAACTAGTAGACAAAATCATCGATATATAGGAGATCTCTTATGATAGAAAAAGGTAAGTTCTGATGATAATAAATACCAAGAAAAGGAGGATCACACTCAATATCACACTTCTTGTCACCACAGAGGAGATGTTGTTCAACACAGAAAATTCTATGATGACTGAGTTGATTCGAGCATGTATGGCTACAACTGATGCTACTTTGGACAAGGCAAGAAGGGATGAAAGGGAGGTATCCACTATGAATAAAGAGATATACCATCTACTTCATCAAGTAGATTATTACCATAATTTAAAACAGGTAGTGGTACTCCTAAAGAGTGAGTTCCGAGAAATGTATGCACAATTCAAAAGCAAAAGGAATATATTCACTGCTTTCATAGATGAATTTCAAGAAGATACCCTCATGGGGCTAGAACCCTGTAAATACATGTCGATATGGTATGCGAAGGCCCATCGGGCTTTGGACCAGATCGACTACATCAACGAACTACAGAAAGGCCAAGACACAGAAGAGCATGGCATCTGAGTGATAATGTATAGAACCATCTCCCAAATCAGGAAAGACGTTGAATATTGGGTAGGTATGGTCCAAGAACCTCAGTGGAAGATACGGGAAATATGGGGAGAGTGTGAGAAAATTTGGGAGAAAATCAAATGGGAGATGAAAAACATTTACCTACCGAAGTTTGGTCCACTGGAGGATTTTGTCGATTTCCATGACATAGTCAAGAGACATACATAGCAAGACTCGACACGGGAAGCATAGATTTCACATATTTCAAGCCTGACCCCATGTTAAGTGAAGAATTTCATGGAACACCCAATCAAATATTTCGCAGTCCTACAACAATTAAGTGTCAAGCTAATCAAGTATAAGGAATGAACAATAGATATAAAGGAGGTCTTCTCTGCCCCGATGGAACAACATAGATTTTCATATAAAAATACATGTGAATATATCTTCATCAAGTGCTTAGAGTACAAGAAGAACAATCCACTTCAGTGAAACCACTACATGAGAAAAATAGAACAGATAGATAAATCCACCACGTGGCATTTTCTTAATTTAACACAACTCTAATAGTGATTTTTGGTTTAGCTATTTTTTTTTATAAGTAAGGGCATCAACCTAGAACAAGGGGTTGATGGTTTTGGAGAGAAAGACATTTTCTGGAATTTTGTAAGAGAATTATTTTTGTGCAAGTTATTTTAATTAAGAATTTTTGTTTAGAACCAAAGACACTTCTATTATCTAAGGCGTTAATGTGATTGGATTGATGAGGGATTATCTATGTCTTCAGATTCAATACTTGTTGATGTATGGAGTAAGAGTAGTTTTTTATGTTATTTAAATTTATCTAATAATGTTATAATACAATTCTTTTATTCTAGTTGATGAATATAAATCGATTGTTTTAATACGTGATTTATAATAGAGCATCGAAAAATACTTTTCTTGCACTAACTTATTTTCACGTATATGTTTTCCTTTCTATAACTGTTATCTCAAACAATGTTGAATGACCACTAATCAAAATGGTATTAATGCTAGTTTGAATTTTTTTAGATATTATTCTTATGCATGCTAAGGTATAAAGGTTATCCTAAAAAACCTAGCCTTCTCCCAACACGCAGTTAACTTCCCTCTTCCATTTATATTAAGATTTGT
>ML784493.1:929465-949884 GCA_009831015.1 Picea engelmannii
TGCTTAGTGTGACCCTGCACTATTTATGTATTTGGTTGTATAAACCCTGCATTCCAATGCATTTGGTTGTCTAAGCTATATTCTTCACACCTTTCTTGTTATCTAGCCTCTGATTTACAGTTTCTAAAAGCACTGGTTCATTAGGTTATTCTGATAAGTAAATCCCTTCATTGTGCTTTCTTGGTATCCCATTGATCCACCTAATGAAAAGTATTCAATCCTTAAGTTACCAGGCATACTTAGCTTACAACCCTAAGTAGTTCCCTGGAGTGATAACATCCATCATTGACCATAGGATACACCATAAAGTACCCAAGAACCTACTATCTAGATCGAAAATAATGGTCAATGGGATCCCAAAATGAATCCAAGCATGCTAAAAGAAGAGCTTAGTAGTGGCCTTGGCTGCAATACTCTTCTTGCAAGGTGTAAAAACTGCCATCGTAGAGAATCGATCAATGACCATGAAGACAAAATCACTACCATGCTTGGTTCAAGGTAAACCGGACACGTAATCCATGTAGATGGACTCCCAAGGCCTATCAAGAGAAATAATATTAGTGTATTTCCCATGTTTATTAATGGTGGGTTTGGAAATGGAGAAGGCAGTGTAGGATTTGTTATACTTGATGACATCTTATTGAACCTTCGACCAATAAAAATGATTTTGCAATATTTACACTATTGTTTCCATGCCAAAGTGTCTTATCATCTGACAGTGATGAGATTCCAAAATTATGTTTGCATGCTTTCTTGAAGGAACATGGAGCTGGATTAGATGGCATAGATGTCCATCCTATAGATGAAAGTCTTGAAATGGTTTTTTCTTTCTCAATATATGATAGGTAGTAGAAAATTCAAAGTCATTGCTATATAATTATGATCGTTTTCTTTCCCATAATGTATGCTTCCATTTTCAACATGCCAGCACAATTGAGTACATCTCTTTTTCATAGGTGGGGTATCTTTGAACAACATCAGACAATGTTTCATTGTGATAGGCCACTAGATTCCCATGGTAATTGAGTACTGCACTGATAGCATAATCTTAAGCATTTGTCTCAATCTCCAACGGATGTTGCGGGTCTGGCAAAATAAGGACTAGTTCTAAGCAGAGGTAGAATTTCAAATCTTTGAATTCTTTCTATTGTGACGCATCCCAAACAAACTTGGCCATTGATACACCCTTGTACACCTCACTTAGGGCCTTAATGATATGAGAGAACCCCAACACAAACTTGCGGTAGAATTTGACGAGGCCCAAGATGCTATAGAGCTCGGTTAGTGTCTTCAGGGCCGACCAATTGTGAATGACTTGAATCTTTGTTGGATCCACATGTACACAATGCTCGTCCATGATGTATCCAAAATATTGAATTATCTACATGTCAAAGGAACAATTCTCCAAATTGGCATATAAATTGTGTTGGCGTAGCATACCGAAGAACTGTTGGATGTGCTTCAAATGTTCCTCCAAAGTTTTTCTAAATATGAGTATGTCATATAGATATATGACCATAACAGAGTTTGTGAATGGAGACAATATATCATCCATCATCCACATGAATAGTGGATTTTTGTAGCTTTGGGCAGGTATTATCACGTGCCCCAGGTGTTTGGAATGTGTGAATCATCGCGAGAACCACATTACACTCTTCATTTGGTGAAAACAATATTTGGAATGAAGTTAGGGAAAGTTAGGGATTCATCGGTTTGTGTTTGGGATTCACACCCACGAAAAAGTCTAACTATATGTTGACTTGTGGAGGGGCTCCTATGTTTACCCCTGAGACTTGTATATAAAGGGAAAAGGTCATTGTGACATTTCATATTGTTCAGAGTGTGTGGAGACATGGTGGAGTTGGCATAAGTGAGTCTACACCTGTGCCAAGGATATTGGTGATTTCAACAAGGGAATGCTTATAACTTTGGAAAATGTTTTCTAGGAGAAAGGCAACAGCCACATAAGGAATGTAACATCCCCAACATCTAATTGGGTTATGCCACATAAAAAATTTTGAACTGTATGCAAATTAAAACATATTCACAAAGAAACTCTTGCGGAACTTTACATATAAAACTCAAAACAAACAAATACATTATGTAAATGCACAGATTCATACAGAAATAATAGTAAACATATACATGCAAAATAAGCAGGAAATACCCATAAATATAAATATAGGTATAAACCACAAATAGGATAAACCCAGAAAAATAAACACATAAATAATAATGCATCATGTAATTTAACACACAATTGACACTTATCTTGGTAAGAATATCAACAACTGTGTGCATACCTTCAATGAACCTCCCAGCCTTAGACCACACTGTTCATCACTCTCAGTAGTGGGTCACCCCCAATATGGGACTAAATTCCACTTGGGTAAAGGGATTCCTAACTAGGATAATGTATCATAGAGAATGGGAAAGACTCTGTCATAGGTGCCAACTCAAACTAACAGCCTACAGACCCTCATTCCCCAAATTCCTATCCCACCCTAGGAAGGGTGCCCCTTCTCTACTCAACAGTCTCTCAGCTACCCCACATCCCTTCCATGGCTTTAGCAATAGGCCAGACAGGAAGTCTCGAAGCCATGTAGTTACAGTTTAGCACCTTCAGGAAATCAATTCCCAACAGTTCTATCACTTAGAGAGAATTGATAACGAGCCTGACAACCCGCCTCTTCAATATCCAATAGGCTTGACAACCTGCTCCTTTAGCATAGCTCCCAAGCTAACCAGGTACAGATACAAGTATGGGTACAGATACAGGTATGTGTATAGGTATAGTGATAGTAAAAAAAAGGTACAGAGGAAGATTCAATGAGTGAGTGAATGATGATGGCATGAATGAAGGAATGGAAAATGAGCTAAGTATAAACTGTATTTATGCATGTTCCCAACTTGACACTTGTCATGTTGGGAGCTACTTTGGACCACTTGTCCCCATCCTTAGAACTTAGGATAAAATAATTATCCATACTTTATGCTTTAAGGAATATTAATATAATATTCATTTTTGGCTTAATCTCCCTAGCTTAACCCTTTTCCTTAACTTTTATCCCCCCCTTTTCCTAATTAGTGGAGTTTAGTCCCCTATACTCTTTTATCGTGGTCGGTCTAAACACAATGATGTATTATATTAATGATAAGACATATACAAAAATAGGCTCACTAGCCTTTATCATCTGGGCTCTCTGGCCTAATTCCACACATAATCCTCCTAGCTTAAATTAACTAGCTCACCAACCTATAAAACACAGCATATACAAAAAGGATCCCTGGCCTCAAAATCGCACACACTTATGTTTGTTGTGTGTGATATCTTGGAATGTGCACACTTCATCATTTTAATGCGCAGTACATGTGTGCCATATACCATGTAAGCTGCATACAAAAATGATATCAAACAACTCAACATCTTAAGTACATTTTCATTTACATTTGCAGTTGGATTTGGCCTAGGGGTATTACAATCCCCTCCCCTTATTTATGCACTATCCTTAGTGCATTATGTACACATATGAACAAGATTTCCAAAATCTTAAAAAATATGTAGGTATTCTACCCGCACTGCATCCTCATACTCCCAAGTAGTGTCCTCGGGACTATACCAGGTCCATTGGACCTTTACAAGCCCTATGGATTGATTCTAGAGCTGCTTGATTTTCCAATCTAGAATGTGTATTGGATGTACTTGGAAACCGCCTTCTTGCTCCACCTGAATCACATTCCAATAAATAACATGATTAGCATCAGGTATATATTTCTTAAGAAATGATACATGAAATACATTATGAATGGTCATTGATGCAGGCAAGGCAAGCATGTATGCTATAGGCCCAATCCTCTATAGGATTTCAAAAGGCCCACAATAGTGAGTTGCCAACTTTGAACAATTTCCCAACTTTAGGGAACTTCTGTTGGCCTTCACTTTCAAGAATACATAGTCCCCCACTTTAAATTCCATGTGAATTCTACCCTTATCAGCAGAGTTTTTCTTCTTGTCTTGGGAAACCTTTAAATTTTGTTTTATTTTCAACATTTTATCTTCCATTTCCATGAGTAAGTTTGGCCCAATCACTTCTCTATCTACTGGGTTATCCTGGTTTACCTATGTGTTTCACCTTCTTCCTATATATTGGGTTACCCATCACATACATCCTCAACATATCCCCAATAACTTGATTCACCCTATCTTTTTTTCCATCTGATTCTGAATGATAAGATCTACTAAAATTCATATTTGTTCCAAATCCATTAAATAATCCCTTCCAAAAATTTGAGGTAAATTTTGGATCTCTGTCAGACACAATTATCTTGTGTATACCCTGTAATCAAGCAATTTCTCACATATAAACATCAACAATGTGTTGGTAAATGTTTAACAGGCAGCATATGCTTGTCATTAATGGCAAGTACAACAACGAAGATGGCATGAGTACAAGAAGAAGTATCAAAATTATTTTAGGGAGACGCTGCAGAGAAAGCTCGATAAGTTCAGAAGAGATAGTGGAGAGGGTTGTTGGCAGGTTTAACAAGCAAAGTGAGCTTGTCATTGATGGCAGGATTAGAGTGTGCATTGATGGCAAGAACAGTGATGACAAAGATCAGCATGATCAGTAGCGCAGTGATAATGGAAGGGGAGGAGAACCAGTGATCGTTGGACCCCATCCTGAATCCCTAATGACCGTCAAATATGAATTCAGACAAGAAGAACGCGTAGAAGAAGAGGATAGATCTTAGGCGTCAAATTTGAGAATAAGATCCAACCATCATTGGATCAAGGTGTGATCTAGGCCATCAGATCCAAGAGGTGAATATGGAAGACCACATCAGAAAAGATAGTCGTGGACAGTTGGATCAAGAGGACGTGTGGCGAAAAATCAGAGCACCACAAAGACTCCATTTCAGAGTTTCGCAGATCAGAAAATCCAAAGGAAAGAGGTTCAAACTCACGATACGCAAGATCATGAAAAGATCTTGACCTTCAGATCACCAATGATTCTGGACTGTTGATCTAAGCTCCATCTCGGAGATTCGACTATCGTGACTTGGAGTGATGAGAACCTCCATCATATGAATCACGAGATGTGAATTCATGATAAGGTCTAGACCATCAATTCACCAAGAACGTGGACTGTCGATCTAAGCTCCATCTTGGAGTTTCGCCTATCGTGACTTGGAGTGATGAGAATCTCCATCTAAGGAACAGTGAGATGTGAGATTGCGAAAATATCTAGACCGTCAATTCACCAAGAATGTGGATCGTCGATATAATCTCCATCTCGGAGTTTCACCTATCACGACTTGGAGTGACGAGAACCTCCATCTAAGGAACAGTGAGATGTGAGATCGTTAAAAGATCTGGACCGTTCATTCATCGATATCATGGAACGTCGATCAGGATCGATGAAGATCATGAGTTCGAAGCACCTTTTAGCGTAGCCTGTGTTCACCGTGTGTGGTCACATGGAGGAAGGACCTAGTACAAATGAGCTCTGCCTCAGAATTTCAGGGATCATGTCTGGGATTGTCGAGACACTGGATCATATGAATGCCGAAATATCGAAAAGGTGAATTGTCGCTGTAATCGATGGTCACCGCCTGTGGTCACATAGAGGAGGGAGCTAGAGTAGCCAAGCTCCTTTTCGAATCTCGTGACATGGAGAGTCAAGATGTCTCATCGTAGAGTCTCTTAATTGTGAAAGTGTGAAATGGGTAAATAACGACAATACCCTTCGAAGTTAATCCAATGGTGCAGGTGAATTTGAGCATAATTGGAGGGCTAATCTTGCTCCTCACAGTGTAACTGCTAGAAACCATTGATGATTTCTGCCAGAGGAGCTGAAGAGTCTCTGTAAATCTTCCAATGGGATGAAGATAGGTCATAGGGGCGATTGACAGTTGGAAGAGGGTTGGAGCCTGTAGCCGAAACAGAGAGGGTGAGCTCGACTGTAATAGAGAATACGAAGAGTCTCAACTGCCAGAGAGAAAAAGGAATCTCGGCATAACACCCAGTGATTCTAGACGTGTGGTGGGAACCACCAAAGAAGTTGAAGACTTGTGATGATCAGGCAGAGCACTCGAGAGGTGGAGGATATCGACGCGGTTTGAGTATGAAGAGATATTGCACACATTGCATGTACAAGGTGCACAGAAGCTATAAGTACATGATACAGAGAAGAGATGCAGGGGTTGTTTCTGTTGGAGTTGTTGTGGTTGTTGTTGTTGAAGGTGATTCATGTGTGAAGAAGGAAGAGAGTGTAGCAGTTGAATCGAACATAAGAGGAACTGTGCAGTGAATGGACATGACGCACAAAGCATAACAAGTAGAAGAATAAATAGTGCGAGTCATGTGTGAAGGAAGGCAGTGAGGCAGACAGAGCAACGAAATGTAGCAGAATAGTGATGAGTCTAGTAAGCCATTGTTGAACATTATATCACTATAATGAGTTTCAGTAGCAAAGATTTATAAAATAGGGTGGTAGGGAGGTGCTAGGGAGGACTGTTGTCCGCAAAGGTTCAAGTGGGTTCTTGAACATAGGGAGTTGGTGCTTCCTTCTAGTTGGTGCTAGAGAAACCAGGGAGTTGGTGCTTCCTTCTAGTTGGTGCTAGAGAAGCCAGGGAGTTGGTGCTTCCTTCTAGTGGGTGCTAGAGAAAACAGAGAGTTGGTGCTCTTAGCAAGTAGCATCTTGCAAAACTAAGGTTGTAGCCTCATTATGAGTCGGTGCTCATATGTATGATAATGTAAATAATGTAACTATTACTTATCATATAAAGAAAAAGAGGTTTTTAGCCTATATGGGTTTCCTCAAGAAATATTTGTCTTTGTGTTTCTCATATATGTGACTGATGCTGAATGTGCCATTGTTTATTTCCCTACATTATTGTGATCATCATTGAGTGCCTTGTAAATATTTTAAAAGAAGCATAATTGTTTAAGCACGGTGACAACTGATTCACCCCCCCCCTCTCAATTGTCAAACAATTGTTATTAGAGAGGGTTCATTTTATTCAAAGGTAGATCTGTAAGCTTAAACATGACAAGTCATGAAGGGACTTCAGCCACTAAGACACCTCTGTTTGATGGAACAAATTTTTTCTTCTGGAATATTAGAATGAGAACATACTTAATGGCCTTGGGCACTGATGTTTGGGATGTAGTAGAGACTGGATATACGAAGCCTATTGTGCTAGCCTCCAAGGACGATAAGTTAGAGTTTAGTTTTAATGCTAAGGGAATGAATGCTATCCTGAATGGACTTGTTGAAGATGAGTTTGTAAAGGTGATGCATCTTGAAACTGCCAAAGCAATGTGGGATAAACTTATTAGCAGTTATGAAGGAAATGAGAAAGTAAAAGATGCCAAACATCAAACATACAGATTGAAATTTGAACAACTAAAGATGAATGAAGATGAAACAATTAGCAAGTATTTTTTAAGAGTTCAGGAACTTGTAAATGCCATGAAGGGTCTTGGTGAGAAGATTGAAGAACCATTTTTAGTTCAGAATACTTTAATATCTCTGCTTGATAAATTTAATTCAAAATTCTCTGCAATAGAAGAACTAAGTTATCTTAAAAATTTGTCCATTGATCAACTCCTAGGAACTCTAACTGCATATGAAATGAGAATTAACAAAGATAAATCCAGTACTAGAGAAGCATCTTTTAAAGAAGACAAGAATATTGATTCAAAATTAGATGATATTGAGGAAAAAATTATGAGAAGGTTAAAGAAAGGATCAGGAAAATATCACGGGAAGTTGGCCTTCAAATGCTTTAATTGTGGTAAGATAGGTCATTTTTTATCTAAGTGTCCCCATCAGAAAAAGGACCAGAACTATGATGATGAAAAGAACTACAAATACAAGAAATATAATAAGAAGAAAAGTTTGGTTGCAAATAATGACAATTCCTCAGAAGACACTGACAGTGACTCTTCCTGTGAAGATAAGGCAAATGACTTCATGCTTATGGCCAAAGAGGATTATGATAATGTAATCATAGGTAGTGATGATCATGATGAAGAAGTTGTGGTTGATATGGAAGGAGAACTGATCAGTGCTGGAAGAAATTGACAGACTCAGAATTAAGAACAGAAAGCAAAAGCAATTGTTGATACAGTTTGAGAAAGACAGTAAACAGCCTGATGAAGACTTTGTCCTGCTGAAAGTGAAATTAGAAGAGGCAAAGAAAATAGAATACATAATAAAACACCAGTTTTCAGAGAAGAAATCCAATTGTGAAGCCTTAGAAGAAGAGATAGTAAAAACCAGAAAAGAAATGGAGAATTTTAAGGGATTGTATCACCAAAATATGCCAAGTATTAAATCCTCAGAAGGATTAACCTCCATTACCTAAATCAGCAAAGAAATCCAAAGTTGAAAGTTGGATTTGGATATGAAGAAGGATCAAGTAGTGATCATCCAAGTAATACAAAACCCATCAAGTTTGTTAAATCCTCAAACATTGACAATAGTCACTCCACAGAGACAAAGAAAGAAAATTAGCCACCAAGAAGGAATGAATGAAAAAGTACCAGAACCAAATTTGTAGATCAGAAATATTATTGACATGAAAGAAAATGACCTCCTCAAAGAAGACAGTTTTTTTCAAGGTACAAATTTTTTTTCTATGGATATTGTTTTTTCTTCTTTAATTTTGGTCACAAAGCTATAAATTGTTCTTTAAGATTTAGATATGAACAATCAATATATTCAACGAATAACTATCTTCCACAACAAAGATTGAGACAACCAAGCAACAAAAAATCACAGACCATAAATCATGTGATGACTGGGAGAAGGACACAAGTGAAACACAACAATAGTTATGAGCATAGCAATCGTTATGATCTATTATTCAATGAGCCAGAATGTTACAACTGTCATAATTATGGACATAAAGCTGCAGACTGTCGCTTAGCGAATTACAATCCAGACTTGATCCCCACTACTGAAAATGTCAAGGTTTGGAAGAAGAAAGTAGATGACAAGTGTGGACTAGTATTATCAGCCCAAAAACAAAAGAATCCCTGGTATATTGATAGTGGATGTTCCAAACATATGACTGGAGACAAAAGTAAGTTTCTAACTTTAAGTGAAAACAAATCAAGGAATGTAACTTTTGGAAATGATCCAACAGGAAAAATAAAGGGTAAAGGAATGATAAGCCTAAGTAATGGCAAAGGAAAAGCTCAAGATGTGTTTTTTGTAGATGGTCTGAAACATAATCTACTAAGTGTCAGTCAAGTTTGTGAAAAAGGATGTGAAGTTGTTTTTACTTCTAAAGACTGTAAAATAAAGGCTTTGAGTTCAGGACAACTGATTGCAAAAGGGATAAGAACAAAAAATAATGTCTATGTGTTAAAAGAAGAAAAAGAAGAATGTCACTTAAGCAAGTATGATGAAAGTTGGTTGTGGCATAGAAGACTTGGACACCTAAATGTTGATCATATAATCAAGCTCAGAAACAATGGGGTAGAAAAGGATCTTCCAAGATATCAAAGTCATACGACTCTGTTTGTAAACCCTGCCAGATAGGAAAGCTTACTTGCACTCAGTTCAAATCTAAATCTTTCCCTCAACAAAAAAACCTCTCCAGTTAGTACATATGGATTTATGTGGACCATCAAGAAAAGAAGGTAGAAGAAAATAAAACTATTTTATGTTGGTTATTGATGATTATTCTAGACTAACATGGGTTGCCTTTTTAAAGAAAAAATCTGAAGCATTTGAAAAATTCAAAGTGTTTAAGGCTCTGACTGAGAATCAAACAGGAAGAAGAATAAAGGCAGTAAGGTCTGATACAGGAGGAGAGTTTAGTTCATGGAACTTCAAAGAGTTTTGTGATAAACATGGGATCAAAAGAGAGTACACAATTCCAAGGACTCCACAACAAAATGGAGTTGTTGAGAGGCAGAATAGATCAATATAGAAAATGGCAAGATCAATGATGAATGAAAGGAACATACCTCAGACTTATTGGGTGGAAGCAATTAATACATCTATTCATATCTTTAACAAAGCTCATCCCAGGCCACACCGTGACAAGACCCCTTATGAACTATGGTTTGGAAGACCTGCTTCAATCAAGCGCTTTAAAGTTTTTGGGAGTAAATGTTATATCAAGAACAATGATGAAAATATTGGCAAATATGATTACTGGGCTGATGAAGGTATGTTTTTGGGTTATGCTACAAATAGTAAAGGGTGCATATGCTACAATAAGAGACTGTACAAACTAGTTGATTGTATAGACATAAAAGTTGATGAAGAAATCCCAGTCAGAAATGTAAGCATTGTTGAACCAAGAACAGAAGATATATTTGAAGATCAAGATGAACAGGTCCAAGGATCAGAAAAGGAAGAATCTAAATCAGATGAAGATACGAATACTCAAACTGACACAAATTAGCAGAAAGAAGCAAAATCACCTCTCAGAATTATTAGAAAGAATTATCATGAAAATCAGATAATTGGAGATATAAATAAAGGAGTTCAGACAAGAAGGAAATTGATTAAAGACTCAGAACAATCTCATGTTTCCTCTTTATCTATGACTGAACCTAAAAATTTTGAGGAAGCTATCCAGGATGATGATTGGATTAGAGCATTGAATGAAGAGCTTGATCGTATTAAGAAGAACAATACTTGGGAGCTTGTCCCTAGACTTGAAGATAAAAATGTAATAGGTTCCAAATGGGTGTTCAAGAATAAAATGAACAAAAAAGGACAAGTTGTTAGAAATAAAGCCAGATTGGTATGTAAAGGGTATGCACAAGTTGTAGGTCAGGACTTTGATGAAACTTTTGCACCAGTGGAAAGATTGGAAGCTATCAGAATGTTTCTTTCGTATTCATGTCATAAGAACTTTAAAGTTTATCAGATGGATGTTAAGTCAACATTTCTTAATGGATATCTAGAGGAAGAAGTATATATGGAGAAAAATAAAGGATTCTCATTGACAGATAATCCTAATTATGTTTGTAAGATGAAGAAGGCCTTATATGGACTAAAACAAGCACCACACACTTGGTATTATAGACTGGACACATTTTTACAAGAAAAAGGGTTCAAGAAAGGTACTGTTGACAGTAACCTTTACATTAATTCTGAAGGTGATAATTTACTAGTTGTTTTGGTTTATGTAGATGTTGGTTGTACTAATGAATCATCTTTCTAGTGGTTTTCTAACTCTATGCAAACAGAATTTGAGATGTCCATGATAGGAGAACTGTCATATTTTCTTGGCTTACAAGTAAAACAGAGTTCTGCAAGAGTTTTTATATCTCAAGAAAAATACTTGAAAGAGATGTTGAATAAATTTCAGATGGAGGACTCCTCTCCTGTTAGTACACCCATGGTGGTTGGTTGCAAGCTCAATAAAGATGACATTTCACTCAATGTTGATCAAAGGACATATGGATCAATGTACATCACAGCATCTCGTCCTGATATAATGCAAGTTGTTGGAATGGTAGGTCGTTATTAGTCTGCTCCTAAACAAAGTCATTTGGTAGCTATCAAAATGATATTCAACTACTTGAAGGGAACAATGAATTATGGTCTGTGGTATCCCAAAAATCCGAATTTTCAGTTAACTTCTTATTCAGATGCAGTTTGGGCAAATTGTGTAGATGAAAGAAAGAGCACCAGTGGAGGTGCCTTATTCCTGGGAGACTCGTTGGTAGCGTGGATTAGTAAGAAACAGGGGTCTATTTCCTTATCAACTACAAAAGAAGAGTACATTGTTGCTGCTACTTGCTATACTCAAATCTTGTGGATGATTCAAACTCTTGCAGATTTGAAGGTAAACTATACTGATCCAATTACAATTCACTGTGATAACACTAGTGCCATCAGTGTCTCCAAGAATCTTGTTCTTCATTCCAAAACTAAGCATATCCCAATAAAATACCATTTTCTCAGAGAACAAGTCACAAACAGATTTTTTCAGTTGAATTATATCCCTTCCACAGAACAGATAGCAGACATCTTTACTAAACCCCTAGCCAAGAAACCATTTGATTATCTCTGACAGAAGCTGGGTGTCATCCCATCTGACATATAAGCAAGTTCATCCTGTTAGGGAGAGTTTTGTATTGATTGATACCTCCTAAAAATACTGCAACAACTTGGGGGGAGCATGTTCTCTTTGACATTGATGTCAAAGGGGGAGAAAAGAACTCAGGTGCCTTAGCTGCCATCAATGCCAAAGGGGGAGATTGTTGGTAAATGTTTAACAGGCAGCATATGCTTGTCATTGATGGAAAGTATAGCAGTGAATATGGCATGAGTACAAGAAGAAGTATCAGAAGTATTTTAGGAAGATGCTACAGAGCAAGCTCGATAAGTTCAGAAGAGATAGTGCAGAGGATTGTTGGTAGGTTTAACAGGCAAAGTGAGCTTGTCATTGATGGCAGGATCAGAGTGTGCATTAATGGAAAGAACAGTGATGAAAAAGATTAGCATGATCAGCAGCACAATGATAATGGAAGAGGAGGAGCATCAGTGATTGTTGGACCCCATCCCGAATCCCTAATGATCGTCAGATATGAATTCAGACAAGAAAAACATGCAGAAGAGGAGGAGAGATATTAGACATAATATCTGAGCATAAGATCTGACCATTGTTGGATCAAGGTGTGATCTAGGTCGTTAGATCCAGGAGGTGAATATGGCAGACCATGTCAGAAAGGATAGTCATGGACCGTTGGATCAAGAGGATGCGTGGCGAAAAATCAAAGCACCACAAAGACTCCATTTTAGAGTTTTGAAGATCAGGAAATCCAAAGGAAAGAGGTTCAAACTCATGATACGCGAGATTACGAAAAGATCTTGACCGTCAGATCACCAAGGATTCTGGACCGTTGATCTAAGATCCATCTCGAAGCTTTGACTATCGTGACTTGGAGTGATGAGAACCTCCATTATACATATCGCAAGATGTAAATTCACTATAAGATCTAGACCGTCAATTCACCAAGAACGTGGACTGTCGATCTGAGCTCCATCTCAGAGTTTTGCCTATCTCAACTTGGAGTGACGAGAATCTCCATCTATGGAACAACGAGATGTGATATCATGAAAATATCTGGACTGTCAATTCACCAAGAATGTGGATGGTTGATCTAAGCTCCATCTCGGAGTTTCGCCTATCGTGACTTGGAGTGACGAGAACCTCCGTCTAAGGAACAGAGAGATGCAAGATCGCCAAAAGATCTAAACCGTTGATTCATCGAGATCATGGAACGTCGATCAGGATCGATGCAGATCATGAGTTCAAAGCGCCTTTTAGCGCATCCTGTGGTCACCGCGTGTAGTCACATGGAGGAAGGACCTAGCACAGATGAGCTCCACCTCGAAATTTTAGGGATCACTGTTGTTGGGAAAATTACCCTATGGACTAGAAAACTAGGGTCAGACTTGCATGCAGATTTTGACAGTAAAGAAATTACTTTTTAACCTACCACCCAAAACTTAAACCCCTCTTTCAACATACATGCATGGAAAGGAACTACTAACCTTTTTACTGATGTTTGGTGTAGATTGTTATCACTGAAATTTCGTCCGCACATGGCGACAAGAACTCAGCATCGTCAAACGACAATGAAGTCATTTATGGCACTGAATTAATTTCATAGCATTCCAGAAAGGTCAAAAACTATACAAAGTAACCAAAAATTGAAGGGCGCTTTACAGAAGTTTGGTGCGTGCGCACATGCGTGGAACTAAAACATACCATGCGCGCATATGCACACGATGCGCGGCTGTTAGCACAAAAACCTGCGCACCTGCTAAATGACGCATTTATTGAATTGGTCGGCCTCCCAACCACTTATGGATCAGCTCCCAAGCCGATTTGACCCTCAAATCTGAGTTGAATCCGCATGGTAGGCTGGTCAAAGACCTAATGAAGCCCTAAAGAGCCCCTTTTCACACTTCGAAGAAGTTACATAATCACCCAATGCTATGCTATAAAAAGCCATGAAGAAACATCATTTTCTCAAGGAATTTCATGTAATGTTATGCTGTCTAGATTGTTTTAAGGACTCACTCCTTGACAATAACACATTGGCACCATTTCATTGAGCTATCCACCTCTCCATTGAGTGGATGTGCTAGGAGTTCTTTCACCATCATTCTCATTTTCTTATTGTAAGGAGAGCAAGTTTGTGAGGGCCTCAAGAGCCTTCCATTGGAGAAAGAAGGGACCCATAGTCCCCTTTCTTCATTGTGCTTTGATTTCATCAATTGATCAACCTAAAAACATTGGTGATATTGGTCTTTTTGTGTTTGTTATTTCTTTATCCATATGCTCGTGATTTTAGTTTGTATTAGTTTAATTCTTTCTTATAGTTTTGTTTTGTTTTGTTTTCTCTAACTCTTTCCTCTACAACTGTCATGCTCAGTAAGACCCAACTGGGCATGTAAGCACCCTTGATTTGCTCACCAAGTCTACGAAAAGGGTGCAAACATATTGGCGACCCATCAGTGGACCACCACCGGCACCTCCCACACATCCACCTATTCCTCCACACAGTGGTACTCCCTCAACGTCAGCTTATAGTACTAGTGAGATCACTACGCCTTCCTATGTACCTTATGGACCGATACCTCCACAAAATCCATATTTTCCATTTCCTAGTCCCCCACAACCCATGGCTCCCCCACATCCTCATGCGGGGGTAAATTTTGTTCAACCCTCTGCTGCTCAACAATACCAAAATTTTGAATAGTTGAACACAGCCAACCCAACTCACCCTTCAAACAATGCCAAGAAGAAAGGATGGAATAGGAATAATAACAACCCTGGTCAAGGTGGGAATCAACCCCCATAGCATCAACCCACTGGGGGCAACCAGAACCAAGGGAACCAAAACCCCCAAGGGGGAAATAACAAACGCCAAGGGCGAAATAATGTTAAAACCATCTTCCCTTGTGCCCTTTGTGGTGAATTCGATCATTATACTCACCATTGCCCCCAGATCGCAGATTTCAAATGGTTGAAAGACTCAGGGAGCCTTCCCCCTTCTCCTGCACAAACTTCCCCTCAGCAGGCATCACAAAAATACGCGCAACAACCCCCTCCCGCCGTGATGCAAAATCCTATCCCAGATCAAGGGGTGATAAACACCCAACAGGACACGTAGCATCCCCCACCTCAGATGGGTCAATACCACAACCCCAACAATCCAGAAAAGCGTACAATTCTCCTCACCAGTGAGGAAGAAATCCTTCTGCAAACACAGAATCGTCAGTATCAGACCCTAGTTGAGTCTACTCCTATCTCTCCAGAGACAAACCCTACACTGATGGGACCCCCATTGGTGATCCCTCACCCTTCCGCCGAACCACCGTTACACATCCCTCACATCCCCTTGCGTAGGAATTTTCACAACCCACAGGCTAGGGCCGCCCACAACTATAGCTTGGTAGATGACTTAGCACAATCTTTGGTTGCCATGTCAGTATTAGAAGTCCTCCAGACTTGTCCTACGTAGCGGAAATCACTACTTTCTGCCTTGGGGGCAGTCGATCCTGCAGATACTCGTCTCATCACCTTTGATATTGATAGTTGCGAACCTCGTCTTCCCGCCTTGGTCGCTATTCAAATACCAGTAAAAATACGGAACATTACCATTCATCGGTGTATCATCGATGAAGGTGCATCTACATGCATCATGTCCAAACCAGTATGGCAGAAACTTGGTTCCCTGAAACTCATACCCTCTGCCATCACATTAAGAGCTTATGACGGATGACCATCATCTCCTGAAGGGCTCTTCCAAAATGTCCCTGTTGAACTCGGAGGCAAAACCATTCTCATTAATATCGAAGTTATCGACTCCCAACTCGATTACAATATCTTGTTTGGACGTAGCTACATGTATGCTATGAAGGCAGTGGCATCTTCTATCTTTCGGACAATCATGTTCCCCCACAATGGAAATATTGTGACCATCGACGAAGTCTCACATTATGAGCCCAACCCCTCTGCCAACCTCGATAACATTCTTCCTCTCATTCACACCAACAAAGACGCATACCCACTCGTCGAGATGGGTCCTGGGATTTTTAAATATCCATCCTTATTAGGGACATATCATGGAGCACCACCACTCCTTCCCCCTAATCAAGTATGCGTCATCTCATCTAACGAAACTCCCACGGAGGATGCTCGTCCTCCTTAGGAGGCTTCAGTCATTCCTGACGTCTCAATAGTCGCATAACCACTCCCACAGGAACCTCCTGCACACTTTCCGACCCCTATAGTCCATGAATCCACATCCCCTCGGAGGCATAATCCCCTTTGGGAGACAGTTCCCCAACCCCTCACTCAAATTCCCTTCTTTTACCCTCCCCCCGGTATCAAATCTTTCCAGGTAGCCGCAACACTCACACTACCTAATATGGTGATAGCAATCCCAGTGTAGTATTTACATCCACCTGAGATGGTCCCTCGCCCATCCCTTCCTCCACAGGAAGGCCTCCCCATGACGATTCTCGTCCTTACCCCCATTACCCCCATACTCCCCAACCCCCCTGCTACAGCTGGGGGCAAGAGAAAGAAGAATGAGCCCACAACTCCACTTCCTCCACGCATCCCACCACCTTGCGCACTATGTGATAAAGAGGGTCACCAAACCAACAACTGCCCATCACTACCCGAATTACGGAATTTGATTCCCCTCAATCAAAATTCCACAATAACCGTCACCCCTGATAGTCCCACTACTACCACCCAACCTTCCAGTAGTAAAGGGTTGAAGACCAAATTTGCTTGCGCTATCTATTCAGAGTATAGCCATTATACCCATCATTTCCCATCACTGCCAAGCTTTCGGCACACATTAGCTATTGTACGCCCAAACTTCCAGAACAACCTGTGCCCTGCTACGTCCTCCCCAACAAATATCACTGACATCCGTTATGTCACCACTTCATTCAATGAACGTATGAGATGCCATTTCTCTCTCTACGATTCATTGGCTCATTTTACATACCAATGTCCTATGATCCTTGCATACAGGCAACGTCAATTGGCCCTGCTTCATCAACCCACAAAGACGACCAATGACCTTACCTCGTCACTAGCAGATCTTCATGTCATTTCTCCCGAGCTCGAGGCACTCCCAACGCCTCCATGGTTCTTAAATGACGCCTCTGAGGATTTACCCTGCAACCCCCCCAACTCTCCTGCTCATTCCCCTACGGAGACTCTCCATCCAACCACCATGGGTACCCCTCAGTACTTCAACATATGGTTCATGTCGAGTGAACCCTCCCCCTCGCCTAACGTTGCTCCCTCTGCTTCTCCAACGGGGGGAAACCACTCCATCACAGAGGTCACTCCTCACAACCCCTTATATTCCCATCATTTCCAATGCGATGAGGAAATACTGGAAGAGCTACACCACCCAGACTTTCCCTGGGACGCACTACATCATCGTGCACTCTTCCTTCCATAGGAAGCCCTCATGCCTCCTAACCAAAACCCCATTTACGCGGTCGAAACCAAATATTTTATCCCATCCGGGCCTATTGATTGGTTCAACAATCCCATTCCTGCCCCTGACACTTTTGAAGAAGGTAATATGGCCAACATTTCCCCCACCATCAAAATCTACATTTCCATTAAAAATGGCATCGTCGAAGAAATCATCATTGGAGCTGCTTGCACTCCTCAGGAAATCGCCGCATATAAATCCCTCTTCCAGGAATATAGGGATATTTTTGCCTAGTCATACACAGAAATGCCTGGCCTTGACCCATCTATTGTCGAGCATCGCATCGACACCTCGCCTGACATCACACCAGTTCGCCAGAAACAGGGACCGCTACACCCATCCAAGGCCATGGCTATCAAATCCGAAATTGACAAATTACGTACGGTCGGGTTTATTTACCCCATCGCTTACACTTCATGGGTTTCCATCCCTGTACCTGTCGAAAAAAAACAGGGCACTATCCGCGTTTGCACAGACTTTCGCGATCTCAATAACGCATGTCCCAAAGACAACTTTCCAACATCTTTCATCGATCAAATTATCGACGACTGTGCCAGCCACGAGGCTCTCTCCTTTATGGACAAATTCTCTGGCTATAACCAAATTCAAATCCACCCAGCCGATCAGTATAAAACTGCATTCATTACCCCATGGGGTACTTTTTCATATCGTGTCATGCCTTTCAGCTTAAAAAAATGCCAGTGCAACCTTCCAGCGGGCAATGACATACATCTTCCATGATCTGGCTAAAATCATCCTCGCATACTTGGACGACCTCACAGCTTGATCCAAGAAACGCACCCAACATCTCAATGATTTACGAATCATTTTTCAACAGTGTCGTCAGTACAACATTCGCTTGAATCCCCTCAAGTCTATGTTCTACATCACCGCAGAGCACCTCTTCGGTTTCATCATTTCCAAAAATGGTATTACCGTGGACCCCCTTAAAGTCAAAGCTATCACCGAAATTCCACCTCCTTGGAATTTACGACAACTTCAGAGTCTACAGAGCAAAGCTAACTTTCTTAGATGCTTTGTTCCTGATTACGCCATACGCGCACACACTTTCCTTTGCTTACTACGTCATGACATCCCTTTTCATTGGGACGACTATGCCCAACAGTCATTTGACGATCTTAAAGAAGAACTTTTGAATGCACCTTTGATTAGTGCACCTGACTACAATCGCGACTACATCCTCTACGTATCAGTATCAGTTGTATCAGTAGTTGGCGTCCTTGTCCAGCTTGGAGATGACAATCATGAACACGTCATTTACTACGTTAGTAAGAACCTCTCAGGGCCACCCTTGAAGTATAAACATGAAGAGAAACTTGCTCTTGTCATTGTCCTCACAGTCCAGAAACTGTGTCATTACATTCTGCTTCGCACCACCAAGGTCGTCGCAGATTCCAACCCTATGCAATATTTTCTCAGTCGTCGACAAATTAACAGCAAATTCGCTCGATGGATCGTTATCCTTCAGGAGTACGACCTCGAGTTTTCCACCCCTAAGAGTAAGAAGGCCCTCGTTCTCACTGAACTTGTCACGGCCCTCCCCTCTGACACCACCAGTTCCCCCGTCAACACCGACTTTCCTGACGAACATCTCTTTTACATCGCTTTCGATGATCCTTGGTATGGCAACCTTCTTGTCTACCTACGAACTCAAAATTTCAGTAACCATCTATCACGAGATGATCGTCGGCGTATTCGCCATCAATCCCCCCGCTATCTCCTCATCGGAGACATCCTATATCGATGGGGCATCGACACCATTCTTCGTTGTTGCCTGACTATTGACGAGGCCGACAGAGTCTTAAACGACTACCACAGTGGCGCTTGTGGGGGCCATCTTTCAGGTATATCCACGGCTCAAAATATTATCCGAGCCAGTTACTTTTGGCCTACCTTGTTTCACGATTGCATTCATGCCATGAAACGATGTGAGCAATGTTAGCTCTACACCAACAAAGCCTGAGCTCCCCCCGCTCTTCTTCACCCTGTCATTACTACGGGCCCTTTTTGTAAATGGGGCATCGACTTTATAACTTTTAATCCCCCCTCCAGCAATGTTCACAAATAAATTGTTGTCGCCGTTGATTACTTCACCAAATGGGCCGAAGCTATGCCCACTTTCAACAACATCGTTGACACTGCAGCGCGTTTTTTCTTTAACCACATCATATCCCATTATGGAGTACCACTCCAACTTGTTTCCGACCATGGGAAACACTTCGAGAATGAGATCTTTGTCGAACTCTCATCTCGTTTAGGCTTCTCTCACGAGTTTGCCTCACCATATTACCCTCAGTCAAACGGACAGGTCGAGGCAGTGAACAAAGTCCTCAAGACCATGTTACAGCGCACGGTTAATAAACATAAAACCAATTGGCATCATATGTTATTTTCCACACTATGGGCTTATCGAATGGTAGTAAATACCGCTACAGGTTTCACACCATTTCATTTAGTCCATGGGGTCGAGACAACTCTTCCCATCGAGTGCGAAATTCCCACCCTATGCACTGCAATTGAGCTTTTACCTGACACTACTCCAATGGAGAAGCGCTTGCTGAACTTGGAGTCTCTGGATGAAGATCGTCAATCTTCCTTACAGAACAACGAGGCAGCTAAAAAACGATCCAAGGCTACCTTTGATCGCCATGTCAACCTTCAATCATTTCGCAAAGGCGACCTCGTCTTGGCCTATGATATTGCCCACGATACCTTTGGCCATGGAAAATTCGAATCACTTTGGCATGGCCCTTACATCATCCAACATTGCCTCACCAAAGGCGCATACATCCTGGCCTCCCCCGAAGGCCTCTCCCTCAAGGAACCCATCAATGGGTTATACCTCAAGAAATTTTATGCTTAGAAGTAGTCATT
>ML784493.1:959673-973027 GCA_009831015.1 Picea engelmannii
TATATATATATATATATATATATATATATATATTCGAAACTCAAAAAAAAGTGTCCCAATATCTGATCAAATCCCTCCCATATAACTCCTGGATCACTCTACATGGTTTTTGGTATAAAGAAACTGATAAGGGGGGCCAAAAAAGTGACAAAAAGAGGCCAAAAAGTCTCTAAATAGAAGTTGGCAGCTCATTATCACCATTGATGATTTGGAAATTGACTCTGGAGCCAAAAGACCCCCTTTGTCAAAGATCGTGATTCTGGGAGCTACAGTGGACGAAACAGACTTCTGCTTGGACCAAGTAAGTACAAACTCCCTTATCTAGCTATTCAATACTTCCATTTTATCATTTAACTTATTTTTTGGGTGGGCATTGACCCCAAAAAGGTCGGCCCTAGGTACACGCGGGTTGTCCAGAGACAGACCGTGTGTACATGCGTGCAGAGCAAAGCCTGCATGCGTGTACACGTGACTGTCACCTCTACAAGTCGCATGTACCCCCCTGAATGATGAAAAAGAAAATGGAGAGAAGTATTGACCCTCCTTTACCTTGTTGTGTTGGAAGGATGTATGTCTAGTGGAGGGAAAGGGAGCACAAGGCCTCCAATGAGTTAGTTGCTGCAGATCCAAATGTTGTGGCCGTGTTGATGCAGTGCGGTTTGTTAAAATTCTTTTTATGTCCATTCATGCGCGCGCAACCAAGGCTACTGAATGCCTTGATTGATTACTGGCACCCTGACGCAGAGGCATTCATGATAGAGGGGAGATCCTTGGTGCCCACCACCGAGGATATTTACTTTTTGATTGGCCTCTCAAGGAGAGGGGAACCAGTCAACTTTCAAAATTTTCCTGCGGGGCCGAGCAAGGTCTCGGAGATGATAGCTGAGTACTGTGAGGCTGGGACCGATCGTAGAGGTTCTTTGGTACCTATTAGCAGGATTACCAACCTCACACTATAGACTATCTTATTTCTTATTGGGTGGATTACCGGCTCAGCAGCCGTGCATCAGGCTTCACGCGCACAGATGAACTGTGCTATCCAGTGCATGAATGCACAAATTTTTTATTGGAGTACCAAACTTCTAGAGTGTATGAAGAGGAAATTGACAGATTGCCGACAGCGGACACAGAGGAACTTCAGGTTCGGGACTATCTTGTGTTCATTCTTTTTCGAGAGAGTTCTGTGCTTCAGCCCTCAGGTTGCAGTACGACATCTGGCCACTTTCCCCGTAGTATGCAGATGGGCAGTGTTACTATCACGAAACGGTGGCAAAAGGACCGTTGAGGCGTTCGACGATGACTTTTTTTCTTGGCTGTCCTGACAGATCCCTGCTATCGAGGACTACCCATATGCAAGGATCGACTTTTCAAGAGATCCAGAGATACTCGTGCCTCTTGGTGAGGAGCGAGGGGAGATGGGTAAGTCTCCACCTGTATAGTTTTTTTGTCTGCATATGTAATGTTTATGTCTTTTTTGATATATAAATCATATTTTTGTATGCCAGAGTATTTGATGGGTGAACGTTTATTGTATGCAGATGTGGGACCCATGCGACCTGCCAACTATGCACGAAACAGGTGTCGCCCACGGCCGGAAGCCACAGATGCCGCCTCTAGGGGAGCATAAGTAGCAGGGAACCTCCCAGCAGGAGAGGTCGAGAGGGTTATTAGGTGAATTGAGCAGAACTTTACTGCGCTCACTCGCAAAGTCCCGATGGCAGAGATAGAGGACCTGCCGCCATCCATACAGACTCATGTTGTGGGGGCACCTCGGACATGGGTCCGATTGTTTAGGCATTTAGCCCGCGTTGTAGATGATTATAACAGGGCCCATAGGACATGAATAGACTTTATACTCTTTGTGTGCCACAAGCACCTTGTTGTATATATTTTTTTGAGGGCATAATCTCAGTGACTCATTATTGTTCCCACTTTTGAGGCGCTTGTGTCCATCTATGTACTATGAGGATTTTATGATGTTTATATATGGTTTTTATCTCTTTTTGTGTCTTATGGATTATGTGTGCAAAAATGTATTTACATGTTTATGTCCATGATCTTTTTATATGTGAGCAAGATGCCAATCTAAAATGTGATTAGCTAGAGTATCTGTGATTTGGTTTAATCTCCTAGGAACATGAAAATATGTAATATACTCAAAGTTTAGTTCTAAGAGATGTACCCTAAGGAATCGTCGGTGTAAAGTTGGATCATGAACCCGGTATATTCTGTTTAGCTGTGACACAACCAGTTGAGCTTCTAGATAGACCCAGAGACGAGAGATACCCAATGACAATGCGTCACAAAGAAACTCAATAACTGCACTATACTCGACAACATTATTTGTGGTGTCACCTAAGCATATACCTCTGAAAGATAACAACTGACCCCGTGGTGTAAAGATTACCTACGCTGCGAAGGCAAGCCTCCACGTGTGTCGACTAGCACCGTCTGCATACCTAACGAACACCTCAGACTCACTTGACATCTACCATATTGATGAAAGATAACATCAATGACACGTCCATAACACATTTTAAAGGAAATGTGTAAAAAACGTAATAGTACAAAGACTATACATATGTTACAAAAAGTTACCCATAGTGACCTTTCTATGAGTAACACTTCTTGAAGTAGAGCCCATTTCTAGGCTCCGCCAAAGCGTTCCCTTCAAAATCGACCAAACGATAAGTGCCCCTTTTTAATACCTCTTTAATAATGAAGGGTCCAAACCACATGGGTTTAAACTTTCCTGCCCCCAGGGGGTCCTTATATTAGTCATAGACCAGGACAAGGTCGCCCTTAGAAAAAATCCGAGGATGAACGGACCTATCATATTAACACTTGACCTTATGTTTATGAGCCTCGTTGGCTAAGGCCCAATCGCGACGCTACTCATCAAGTTGTTCAAGGTGTACTAACCGCTCTTCAAGTGGAGAAGTGTCTAGCAATAACTGTACTGCCAATTTCAGAGATGGAATTTGACATTCGATGGGCAAGACTGCCTCTAGCCCATAAATGAGTTGGAAAGGTGAGAAACCGGTTGCAGTCTTAACAGATGTTCGATAAGCCCATAATGTCGAGTATAACATCAAATGCCAATTTGACTTGGCTGAGTTGATAGTTCGCTATAGAATAGTCTTAAGAGTTTTGTTTATAGCTTCCACCTACCCATTGGCTTGGGGGTAGTAAGGTGAGGAATGTTCTTGCCGTAACCCAAGATTTGATGTTAATTTGGACATCATTTGGTTCTAAAAGTGACTACCATGGTCAATGACAATCTCTCTCGGAAAGCCGAACCGTGCTATAATCTGGTTGAATAAGAAGAGAGTTGCAGTCTCTCCATCATCTTTAAACGTTGGCATAGCTTTGACCCACTTAGTGAAGTAGTCGACAACTACGATGATATAGCGGTGCCCCCTTGTCGAAGAGGGGTTGCTTGTAGTGTAATCAATCCCCCACTTAGTGAAGGGACCAACTGTGATGACAGGAAACATGGGAGATGGATGTGCCCTCATCTTCCGAGAGAATATTTGGCATGGATGGCACTTCTTGACCGACTCAATACAATCTTTGATAAGTGTGGGCCAGAAGTAACCTGCTCGTAAGATCTTTTGGGTTGTTTCCAACCTATATAAGTGACCGCCACAAGCTCATGTATGACAATCATTGAGCACTATGATGGCCTCCTCATGAGTGAGACATCGACGCAAGATGCAGTCTACACCTCTCTGTTACAACGTATCATCGAGTATGAGATATTTCTTAGCCTGATGGCGTATCCACTGACGCTCGTCACGAGAAGCAGAGGTGGGGCACTTCAAATTATGGAGATAAATTAGTATATCTCTATACCAGGGGTCTAAATATTCAATCAAAAACATATCCCCCCGGATAGGCGATTCCTCAGGCACAATGTCACCTGACTCAACCGGAAGCTCCGAAATAAGTTCTGCAAAGACCAATGACTTCTTGGACTTTGCTGAAACGAAGTCTAAGTCAAATTCTTGGAGGATGACCATCCATCTACTGATTTTTCCACTGATAACTCATCGTGTCAACATGTACTGGAATGAATTCATGATAGCAATGACGGTGGTCTTGCGAAACAGAACATAGTGACGGAACCGTTGAACAGCATGAACTGCTGCAAACACAACTTTTTTGAGATGGGAATAATTAAGTTTCGGTCCTACGAGGCCTCGACTCAGGTAATAGATCACGTATTCTGAAAATGAATCATCTTCATGAACTAAAACAATGCCTATGGTTGACTCTGAGGCAGCCAGATATAATAAGAAATCTTTGTTATAATTAGGTGGTCGTAGCAGAGGTGCGGTTGTGAGGGCATGTTTTAATGCGTCGAAAGAGCGTTGAACGGCTTCATCCCAGAAAAAGGGAACATCTTTCTTAAGTAAATGCATAAAGCCCTTGGTGATTTCGGCATAGTTGGCGATGAAGTGTCGTAAGAAGTTCGCCTTGCCTTGAAGACTTTGAATTTGTAAGATTGTGCATGGGGGGGGCAACTGGATTATTGCCTCCACCTTAAGAGGATCCACCATGATCCTTGTTGTTGATACAATGAAACCTAACAAATGTCCTAACGTGACACAAAAGTTGCACTTTTTGGGATTCAAGTGAATCTTGAAGTAGCGACAGCATTTGAAGATTAGTCTGAGGTGCGTAGGATGATCCTTTTGCTTGCGAGAGCGTGATGCTAAATCATCTAGATAGGCCTCGACTATATGTTTGAGTTTGTGAAACGCAAAAGACATGGCCCGTTGGAAAGTGGCTCTAACATTCTTGATGCCAAAAGGCATCTTACGATAGGCGAATGTACCCCATGGACAAATGAATGTCGTTTTGTGTTGGTCTTCAGGTTTGATTTGGATTTGATTATATCCCGAAAAACCATCCATGAACAAAAACTCTTCACAACCGGCACATTCATCAATGATCTGGTCAATGAATGGGGTTGGAAAATTATCTTTTGGACATGCCTTGTTCAAATCATGGAAATCGGTACATACACAAATCGTGCCTTGTTTTTTATTGACCGACATGGGGTTTTACACCCATTGAGTCAAATGAATAGGATAAATGAAACCTGCCTTGAGCAATTTCTCAACCTCAAGCTTAATGGCTATTTCTTTCTTAGGATTAATTGGATGAAGTTTTTGTCGAACAGGCTTAGCATCAGGATACATTGTGATTTCATGTTCAACAATTTTCAGATCGATACCTGGCATTTCCTCATAAGTCCAGGAAAAAACGTTGTGGAATTCTTTAAAAAGATCCATATAAATTTGAATCTCTTCAGGGGATCAATCTGCTCCGATGAAGACATTCTCGATGACGCCAGGGTTTTGGGAGATATTAATAGGTATAGTGTCAATGATAGTCGCCATATTGCCCTCAGCATAAATTTCCTGTGTAGCTAAGAAATTAATAGGACATGGTTGATCTCCCATCATGGTGATAGTGAATTCTCCTACTTCAATTCGGCTTAACTCTGGGGGGAAGTATGATCTATGATGAAGATCTTCCCAAGGTTTGTCCAGACTAGTCATCGCCTCGATTACTGCTTCATCAGAAGGCAAGACTGAGTCTAATGAATCGATGGTAGCAAGAGAACCTTGATCCAAAATAGGCTCTAAAAGTGGATCCAACTCTTATGTAGGAGTTGGATCACGGTCAGTTGAAGCTTGTTGGACTAAAGAGTACGCTACTTCAGCAGCTGAAAAAGGCATGGACATGTCAGAGTGCCTTGTCTCATCCATCGTGGCTGATGGGGAAGGAAGAATCCATGGATCCTCAAAGTAAGTCGTGCGAAACGACGAAACTTGAAAAATCTCAGCCTTGTGGTGATTAGATATAAACTTGACATCGTCATGAGGAGGTGGGTAATTGAAGGTACCCATCAAGGATGGGCACAAACCAACTCCTACGTTAATGAAACCATCTTGAGGATTATCAATCATGGGAACCGTGGATGCCCCCAAAGCTGGGTCAGGTCTAGAGAAGGACAATTGATCGATGGTCACTATCCGACCCTCGTGTGGAAACAACAAGACTCGAAAAACTGTAGCAACCATAGATTGCATAGCATAAGTCCAACTCTGTCCTAACAAGAGATTATAGTCGAGGGGGGCATCGACTACCTCTACTTGGACACACACGGTCTTCCCTCCTAACTGCACAAGGAAAGAAGGGACGATGCCATGTGGTCGGAAAGAATGACCATCGAACGCAGTGAGGAGAGTAGGTGACGAAGACAAAGCGGGTTGGCCAATGGCTTTCCAACAGGCTAATGACATAACACATGTTGAGGTGCCCTCGTCAACCACCGTGCAAAAGATATTTTGTGTAAAAGTTTTCATGGGATGAGCCACCACTATCTGAAACGCTACATGGTAAGGAAGATGAGGTTTTAAGTTGGTTGTATCTAGCATGATGGTACCCGGGTTACAAGTCTCAGTAGAGCCTAAAGAAGTTAACAAGGCTTTCCTCTGAGCAGGGCAGCTTTGGAGGACCTCCAAAGTGGACATCGCACAAGGGGTTTGTGATAAATATTCCACCACAGAGTAATTTTGGGCGGCCCTTGTGTTTGGGTTGTGAGAAGCTTTCTTAAATGCACCCTTTGGAATGTGTGTCATTGTTTCTCCCAACGTCTTCTCGATCTCTAGAGGAAGAGACGGGAGTCCAGCTTCTTTACCCTTCTCATAGGCGCTCGGTTTACTATAGTCGTGTACTCTAGTCGTTATGAAAGCATCACCCTAACCATATATACGTTCGCAGATGAGGAATTGTTTGGAGGAGGGCAGGTTTCTTGGTTGCCCCCTTCGACACTTGTAGAGGCTTGAGTTAAATTTTTCCCATGTTGAAAGGGATTAGTCAACACTTCTTGTTGCTGTTGTATGACAAACTTTTGGGCCTCTGCAAGTCGAGGACATAGATGGGTCAGGTGGTCTTCCACACACAAGTTGCATGGATACCTCGCCTTCCGTTTTTCCGTGGTGCCCTTGCCAGCATTATCAGGGGGTTGTTTCTCCCCCTTACCCTTCTTTCGTTGTTTTTTCTTCCCTTCAGGCTGTTGGGTGGCCTTTGGGTTAGTCGACTGCACAGAGTGTACTTCCGACATTTGGGTAGGAGGAGCAGCCAAATCAGTAGTCTGGTTGGCCGCTGAGTGTTGGATAGATAATTGTTGCAATTGCTTTGTCAATTGCTCAGCAGGCTTGGTTTGTGTTGAACCAGCAATACCATCGGCATGTGGTCCAGCTCTCTGTCTATTTTTATCCAGTATAGATTGTGGTGGATCCGTAAGGATGTTGTATAGTAAACCAGACTGAGAATAGATGAGCTCAAACTGTTGATCCCTCATGATGGCATCTTCTTCAGAGAAAACTCCTGAAGTCGCGACATCTTTGGATAATTGTGGCACTAAATACTTAAGGAACCACTCAAGCAGGAATGTTGGTGGGACTGGTACTTTGATTAGACTCTTTCAGCATCTCCACTTACGGATATGATCAGAGATATGGTCTGTCGTTGTCTATTCGAAATTGGCAAGCAACTCTGTGCCAGCGTCGTATCTCATAGGTAACTAGAAATGGTTAAGGAAGGCCATCGCCAGTTTACCAAAAGAAGAGTATCGTGAGCGATCGAGCTCGATGTACCATTTCGTGGCACTCCCGATAAGAGTGCATTGAAACAATCGCAACTGGATGGAGTCATCTTTCAATGAGTTAGATGAACACCAAAGATGGAAGGTAGTCATGTGATCACCTGGATCTTCATTAGGCTTGGCCTCGAACTTTGGAATGTCCGAAGGCAAATTCATTGGCATAGGAGGCCAACGTGGATCATGGCATATAGGATCAGTTAACAACCTTGTCAAATCTGGCAAGTGTAACATCACCAGGAATGGTAGTTTAGGTTGTTGCTGATAGCCTGGGAAAAAGGGTCCTATAGTTTGACTGGCACCAGGTTGCCAGGAAAAGTTTGGCTATTGGCCCGGATTCTGGTAGAAACCATGGCCCTGACCAGCGTAGGGATTTTTCATCTGTGGAGACATCATTTGATGATTCCCCATAAAAGACATAGGATGTTGGGTATGCATCGTGTTTGAAGGACTTTGGGAAGGATTACCCCATGCCGGTCCTGATGGGAGAGGCATAGAAGTCTGTCCAGGGTTCCATTGACTGTGGAAAGAATTACCCCAGAACGACATTCCAGAGGAGGGAACGAATCCTTTTCCTGAGTTCCAAGGTCCTGGTATATGTTCCCTCGATGCAAGAATAGTACCCGGCGCCAGAGTAGATTGTCCAAAAATGGGAGTGCCCCCAAACAGGAAAGCGGTGGATGCGAAAGTGTTGTTACCAAATGTCTTGTTCCAAACAAACGGTGACGAACCTACTGGCATAGTGTGCGCAGGTGTTCCTTGACTCCTAGATCCAAATAAACTATTGTGTGCAGGCTGCCCGGTGGACTGCTGATGCAGACCACCAAGCGAAGGGGATGAAGGAGAGATATGACCTCCAGTGTAAGGAAAAGAATTAAAAGGGATGGAATTTCCCCCAAGTTGACCTTGCAGAGGAGCATTAGAGCTCCCTGCCCCCAGACCCAAAGTTTGTAAAGTGGATTTAGTGAGTGCAGGACTTTTACCCGAACTAGGCATACCGTATGAGAACGGAGGGCCTGTCGCACTAGGTGTGAAGGGAGTTGTGGCCGCCGTGATAGATGGGATCGGTCCACTATGTGACGTAGTTGCGTTCGAGACCATGGTGGCCCAGATCGACGATGGTAAGTTAGGATATGATTCTCCTGTGGTAGCAACGGTGGTGGGAATGGAAGAATTCCCAGAGGAAGTAACAACGTTTGTTTCCATAGCTGTGTGAGGCACTGACAGGCGTTCGTAAAATTGGATTGGTACAATGACCGATGGCTAAGTATAAATGGTTGGGGTTTCAACCGAGACAAGATTGGTGGTTGATTCCTCCAGGAGTTGTTCAGGCACAATGGTTTGTAACCCGGTTGCTTTGAAAGACCCTTGTTGGTCTAGCTTCCGCCTCAATGGTGGCGAGGGTGGCTCCAGTATAATCGGCGGCAGGCCCAGAAGCCTTCATGACCGACGGAGCTCAGGATATTCCACTGTGTGAGAATATCCAAGACATGCTAAGGTATTCTACATGTTCAAATAGTAACACACACTAAAAAAGAAGCCCTTAAGAGATAAGACAAGCAAACACTAAACTAGTTGGAAGAACAGTTACAAAAACCAACACTAAAGAAACTTACCGGTGTAAGTGCAACTCGAACATGGAAGAACCCTCTACGTATACTCTGCAAAGCATGGCCCGATGTCTATCCTAGGTAATGCGGTATACCCCTGCAGTCACCTGTGTATGTCCCTAAAAAGATTGGAAACTAGTTTGCCAGCACGTGAACAGTCACCAAGAGGGTACAGTCGAAAGTCAGGTAGACCATAATGAGCAGGGTATCAAGCCCGAAACCTGTCAAAGGTATCGAGAGAAAATGGTCCAGAAGAAAACTGAGGACCTTGAATGGATTCGAGACCCATGAAGCCCCGTGGCAAATGCAAACGACGGAATCCCAAAACAAGCCCTCGATATGTGTTCTCCACTACGCTTGGTCCGACCTTGGAGGGGTTATCTCCACTACCTTTCTGCATGCGACCTCGTGTTTATCCCCTGTGTTAGAGGGGGGTCCCAGATAAATTCCATGAAACTAGAACTCTACACCCCCTATCACAGACTCCAATGTTTGGTTTTTAATGGCCTTGGAGAGTTTCCTCTCCAACCTAATCCAAGGCCCTAGTCCTGAACTAGTTTGTGAACCCTACAAACAAAAGGTCTAATAGATTTTAAATTAGCGTTGCTTTTAATGGGATTTTTTACGTCATGGGGTATGAAGGTGAAACTGATGATGTGTAAAGACTCAAAGCAAAAATGAATGAAAAAGGATGGAAACAAAAGAATTTTACTAAATGCAAAAATCAACAACTTTTCACAAAGAAATACTTCTTTTTCTTTTCAATTTTTTCTAAGATTTCGTGCAGCAAACATAAAGGAATTTAAATCGACTACGAGCTACTTATGTTCTAAATGCACTGCAAAAAATTATGAACAAAAAGACATCTCCCTAGCTATTGATGCAGAAACACAATCTTCAAACAAAGAAGAAAATGAAAAGATTTTTTTTTCTCTTTTTTTTTTTTATTTACGTGCTAATCAAGCAACAAAGGGAAAATACCGACAAGCCTAAAACTAAGAAAAAACAAAATTCTGGCTTAAAGCGCAGATCGCAAAGAATCAGAGCAAAGACACACAATGGCAATCAAGAAAGCACTGACTCCTACACTTCTTTAAAAACCATAAAACAAAATTTTTCTTTTTTATCTTTTCTATCAATTATCAACTAAGAAAAAACAGGCTAAGGGTAAGAGGCCCTGACCTATTGACTGTTCAACCCTAGACTCAAACACCTGAGAGGAACACTTCTCACCACAGCAGGGGATGAGTGCCCCACCCTGATTGAAAAGCAGCCTGTCAAGCACGTTGCTGTCACTGAAACAGCACGCGTGCGAACGCGTGCTGAGCTAAAACAGAACACGTGTAAACACGGGTTGATCTTGTACAGGCTACGTGTATGTATAAACTCTAAGAGAAAAATAAACACAGGCAGCCCAGACCAGGAAGAGGCCTCTGGTATTGATAACCAGGGTCTCTTGAAGGCTTGGATGCTTCTTCTAACAGACAAGAAAAATAATTGCAAGGAATAACAAAACACAACAAGGCAAACTGAGACAAGACTGTGAACCAGCAAGACTCAGACAGGATCCAGAAAAACCCCTGAGAATGTATAATTCTGATGGGGAAGAGGAGGACTGCCTCTCAAGCTCTCTAAAATCCTACACGCTACTGAAACCTCTACAACTAGCGTTCACACGTGGGTTGTGAGAGGTTAGGGTGTGGGTACACGCGTGCTGGCCTTCTGCAGGCCGCGTGTACCTCTGTGTGTCCCAACAATTGTCGTCAAGCAACAGTCAGGGATAACTGGTATAAAGAACCAGGCTCCTTGCTAGCTCAGGCTTTACAGAAAAAGACAGGCAAAGAAACAGAAAATCTAATCTCTTAAACTACCCAAAAACTCAACTAAATCCGAAAACCCTAAAGAGTATCTTCCCTAGTATGGTCGCCAATTCTGTTGTTGGGAAAAATACCCTACGGACTAGCAAACTAGGGTCAGACTTGCATGCAAATTTTGACTGTAAAGAAATTACTTTTTAACCTACCACCCAAAATTTAAACCCCTCTTTCACAATACATGCATGGAAAGGAACTACTAACCTTTTTATTGATGTTTGGTGTAGATCCTTCGTTGTGCTTTACCCGCTTGCTTGCGCTGCTCCTTCCAAAGACAATCCTGCAATCAAGACAAACCACTGCGCATGCATGTTATTTTTCTACTTGAGGGTTAGAAATTAAGCATAAATTAAACAAACCATAGATAACTCATGCATTGGGATGGGAAAAGTATTCTTTTATTATTTGAACAATGAATCAACTTACAATCAAAGTCGATACCGGCCACCTCTCCTTGATCCTGATCCTGAGCTCCTCCTCTTCTTTTGTCCTCCAACTACTTTGTGTTAATTCTCCTTTGGATTGAGGAAAGGCTAAAGGGTTGGGATAATGGATTCGGCAAATGGGTAGAGTTTCTTCACTATATTCTTCCTCCTCCAAATGGTACCCCTACCCCTTCTTTTATAGGCTAGAAGGAGCTAGGGTTTTGGACGAACTCTCGGCCATCCATGGCTGGGAGTTTCAGTTAACTGACCCATAGCTTTTTGTCCCGTCGGAAACTTTCCTATTTTCGTGTTTTTTTAGGTACACACGGGCTGTAGTGGGCCTACCAGCGTGTACATGTGTGCAGTAATAGGTTAGGGTACATGGGCCTTGACACAAGAGGGTTTTCAAAGAGTTTGTTCAGCATAGTTTTGGAAAAGAAGGGATATGAGTTGGCCTGATGCCAAGTAAGCATGTGTGGTGCAATTTAGGGTTATAACAATCACGTCTGGGAGTGTCGAGACATTGGATCATACGAATGCCGAAATATCAAAAAGGTGAATTGTCGCTGTAACCAGTGGTCACTGCCTGTGGTCATGTAGAGGAGGGAGCTAGAGCAACCAAGCTCCTTTTCAGAGCTAATGACATGGAGAGTCAAGATGTCTAATTGCAGAAACTTCAAATTGCGAAAGTGTGAAACGGGTAAATAATGACAATACCCTTCATAGTTAATCCAACGATGCAGGTGAATTTGAGCATAATCGAAGGGCTAATCTTGCTCCTCACAGTGCAACTTCTAGAAACCATTGATGATTTCTACCAGAGGAGCTAAAGAGTCTCTGGGAATCTTCCAATGGGATGAAGATAGGTCATAGGGGAAATTGACAGTTGGAAGAGGGTTGGAGCCTGTAGCTGAAACAAAGAGGGTCAGATTGACTATAACAGAGAAGATGAAGAGTCTCAATTTCCAAAGAGAAAAAGGAATCTTGAGATAACACCTAGTGATGTTGGACGCGTGGTAGGAACCACCAAAGAAGTTGAAGAGTTGCAATGATCAGGCAGAGCACTCGAGAGGTGGAGGATATCGACGCGGTGTGAGTATGAAGAGATATTGCATGCATTGCATGTACAAGGTGCACAGAAGCTACAAGTACACGGTACAGAGAAGAGATGCAAGGGTTGTTGATGTTGGAGCTGTTTTGGTTGTTGTTGTTGAAGGTGATTCATGCATGAAGAAGGAGGAGAGTGTAGCAGCTGAATCGAACAGAAGAGGAACTGTGCAGTGGATGGACATGGCGCATAGAACACAACAAGCATAAGAACAAATAGTGCAAGTCATGTGTGCAGGAAGGCAGTGAGTCAGATAGAGAAATGAAATGCAACAGAACAGTGATGAGTCTGGTAAGCCATTGTTGAACATTATATCATTGTAATGAGTTTCAGTAGCAAAGATTTATAAAACAGGGTGGTAGGGAGGTGCTAGGGAGGACTGTTGTCATCATAGGTTCAAGTGGGTGCTTGAACATAGGGAGTTGGTGCTTCCTTCTAGTTGGTTCTAGAGAAACCAGGGAGTTGGTGCTTCCTTCTAGTTGGTGCTAGAGAAAACAGGGAGTTGGTGCTTCCTTCTAGTTGGTGCTAGAGAAACCAGGGAGTTGGTGCTTCCTTCTAGTGGGTGCTAGAGAAAATAGAGAGTTGGTACTCTCAGAAAGTAGTAGCTTGCAAAAATGAGGTTGTAGCCTCATTATGAGTTGGTGCTCATATGTATG
>ML784493.1:973120-1018467 GCA_009831015.1 Picea engelmannii
AACTATTACTTATCATATAAAGAAAAAGAGGTTTTTACCCTGTATGGGTTTCCTCAGGAAATATCTATCTCTGTGTTTCTCATATATGTGACTGATGTTGAATGTGCCATTGTTTATTTCCCTGCATTATTGTGATCATCATTGAGTGCCTTGTAAATATTTTAAAAGAAGCATAATTGTTTAAGCACGATGACAATTGATTCACCCCCCCCCCTCTCAATTATCCAACACAATGTTGGTTGCCTTGTCAGTGAGCTTTACTAGAATAAAATGGGCAGCTTTAGTAAGCTTATCCACCACTACCATGATAGAATCATGTTGTTTGTTTTTCCTGGGCAGTTTTGTGATGAAATCCATTGTTACAACTTCCCATTTCCACTCAATAATGGGTAATGGTTGTAGAAAACCATTTGGGTGTCTAAAGTCAACCTTTACCTTTTGACACTCCAAACATTTGGCAATAAAATCAACAAATTCTTTCTACATTCTTGGCCAATAATATTGGCTCTTGACAGTTGCAATAGTTTTCTAATAACCTTGGTGCCTAGCATAAGTTACATTTTGCATTTCTCTCAATATCATATTTTTCAATTTCTGGGAATTTGGTACATAAATTATGCCCCTATACATGAGATTTCATCATTTTTTAGCTTATAGTCTTCAATTTTCTGCTGCAAAATACCTTTTTGTAATTTTCCCCCCTAACTCCGTGTATTGAAAATCTGATTTTGTAGCCTCCAAAATTATGTCTTTAAAATGTAATTGGTACATGATAATGTTTGTAGCATGAAACTCATGCACTTTTCTGTTGAGTGCATCAACACTTTGTTCTTTTTCCCCTTGATATGATTTATATCAAAGTCATATTCACTGAGAAATTCTAACCATCTTCTTTGCCTAGCATTTAGTGTTGGTTGATCGAATAAATATTTCAGACCATTATGGTTTTCCCTCAGCTCAAACCTTTTCCCCATGAGGTAGTGCCTCCACTTCCTCAATGCATGCACTATGGCTTCCAACTCCAAATCATGAGTGGCATGGTGCCTTTCATGCTTCTTCAACTTCCTTGATTCTTAACATACAAAAAACCCATTTTGATTGAGGACTCCACCAAGTCCTTCTTTACATGCATCTATGCATACAATGAAGTCTTCATTTGGATCTGCAATACTTAGTATTGGAGCACTTGTTATTAATTGCTTCAAGTGTTGGAAACTCTTTTTAGAATCCAATGTCCATTGAAACTTTACACCCTACTTTTTCAAGGAAGTGATTGGGTGTGCAATCTTTGAGAATCCTTCAATAAGTATCCTATAGTATCTTGCAAGTCCCATGAATGATCTAACCTCTGTCACATTCTTTGGTGCTCACCATCCTCTAATGGATTTTATCTTTTCAGGGTCCACTGCTATCCCATCCTTTGAAATGATATGTCCAAAATAATGAATTTTATTCGAATAATATGAGCATGTGCTCAATTTGGAATACAACCGATACTCCCTTAATACTTGTAATACCATCCTCAAGTGTTGTTCATGCTCTTCCTTTGAATTAGAATATATAAGAATGTCATCTAAAAATACAATGACAAATTATCTAAATATTCTCTGAAGATACCATTCATTAAACACATGAAGACAACTGGTGCATTTGATTATCCGAAGGGCACCATTGTGAACTCATAATGACCATACCTTGTTCTGAAAGAAGTCTTTCTAATGTCTTCTTATTTAATTCCTGCTTGATGATAACCTGACCTGAGATCAATCTTAGAGAATATTTTTGCATCTTTCAACTTATCAAAGAGGTCATCAATCCTTGGGAAAGGATACTTATTCTTCACAGTTACCTTATTCAACTTCCTAAAGTCAATGCACAGTCTCAATGTTCCATCCTTTTTCTTCAGAAATAAAAATGGGGCACCCCAAGGTGACACACTTGGGCATATATACCCCTTCTTTAGGAGCTCTTCAAGTTGCATTTGCAACTCCTTCAATTTTGGTGTACTCATCATGTAGGGAGTCTTGGATAGTGGAGTTGCTCCAGGTATCAAATTTATGGAGAAATCAATGTCTCTTTTAGGGGGTAATATCAGTATTTCCTTAAACACATCTTCAAATTCTTTTAGGACTGAATAATATTAAATATTTGACACCTTATATTTAGGTGTCTCTTCCATATGTGTTGCAAATATTTGACACCCTTTTCTATAACATTTCTTTAGCTGCAGTGCTGAAATTTCTCTCATGGTTACTTCCCTGGGAATTCCCTACACTGTCCTTAGGTTCCCTTCCTCATCCAAGAAAGTAAATTCCTTGTTATGAAATTCTAGGATAGCATAATTTATGTCCAACCAATCCATCCCAATTATACATTCATAGGAATCTAAAGGCAATATGTTCAAATCTGCCTCAGTGGTCATGCCATTCATGTCTATAGAACATGACTTAACCATCTCATTAACTTTTATTTTGGCTCTATTAGCCAACTGCACCAACCAATATTTTCCATTCTTGCTTCTTGGAAAATGAAAACTTTCCACCATCTTAGGATCTACATAACTATGACTATCTCCTAAATCAATTAAAATAGTAATGGTTTGTTTGTTGATCATACCTTCCACTTCAATCATATGTGATTGATACTCTGCTTTCTTGTTGTCTAGGGATGCATAGATCCTTCATACATTTCTTCCCATGTCGTCCACTATTTCAGCTTGCTGTACATTCACTATTACATTTGGGTCAAATTCCGACAGCGAGTTCGATGCGATTGCCACTTTATATTAGCAGGAGAACAACAAACAACGGACCCCCTCAAACGTCGTTTCACATGACGTCGATTTTCTGACATCATAGATATCATATTTATTGCGATGTTTCATGGGGACACATGTCATATTGTATTTGACTGTCAAAACCCCATATATTCGTCGTAAGACCGATGTCTTGGAGTTGGCAAGAGCGACATCTTGGAGGTGGCAAGTGAGACATATTGGAGGTGGAAAGAGCGACATCCTGGAGGTGGCAAGAGTGAAATCTTGGAGGTGGCAAGAGATATGTATTGGAGGTGGCAAGAGCGATGTCTTGGAGGTGGAAAGAGCAATGTCTTGAAGGTGGAAAGAGCGACGTCTTGGAGGTGGCAAGAGAAATGTTAAGAGGTATCAGCTCCGACGTGGTTTCTATGGGAGCGATACTCTTGGAGATGGAAAGAGCGACGTATTGGAGGTGGCAAGAGAAACATCTTGGAGGTGGCATGAGCGATGTTTTGGAGGTGGAAAGAGAGACATCTTGGAGGTATCAAGAGAGACATTAAGAGGTATCATCTCTGATGTGGTTTCTATGGGAGTGACACTCTTGTAGGTGGAAAGACCGACATCTTAGAGAGTGTGAGAAATTTTTTGTGAAAATCAATCGGGAGATGAAAAACATTGACCTGCCGGAATTTGGTCCACCGGAGGATTTTGCCGATTTGCATGACATAGTCAAGCGACATACATATCAAGCCTTGACATGGGAAGCATAGATTTCACATATTTCATGCCTAACCCCAAGTCAAGTGAATAAGTTCATGGAACACCTAATCAAATCTCTCGCAGTCCTACAATTCTTGAGTGTCAAGATAATCACGTATAAGGAATGAACAATAGAGATAAAGGAGGTCTTCTCCACCCTGATGGATCAACAAATATTTTCATATGAAAATTCATGTGAAGATCTCTTCATCAACTGGTTAGAGTACGAGAAGAACAATCCACTTTAGTGAGACTACTAGATGAGCAAAATAGAATAGAAAGATAAATCCACGACGTGGCATTTTCTTAATTTAACACAACTCTGGTAGATATTTTTTGTTTGTTTGTTTTTTTTTTTAAATAAGGGCATCGACCTGGGACAAGGGGTTGATGCTTTTGGAGAGAGAATTTTTTTGGAATTTTGTAAGAGAATTATTTATGTGCAAGTTATTTTAATTAAGAATTTTTGTTTAGAACCAAAGACACTTCTATCATCTAAGGAATTAATGTGATTGGATCTAGGGGGGATTATCTCTATCTTCATATTCAATACTTGTTGATGTATTGAGTAATAGTAGTTTTTTCTGTTTTCTAAAGTTATCTGATAATGTTATAATACAGTTCTTTTGTTCTGTTGATGAATAGAAATCGATTATTTTAACATGTGATTGATAATAGGGCATCGAAAATTACTTTTCTTGCACTAACTTGTTTTCACGTATATGTTTTCCTTTCTATAATTTTTATCTCAAACAATGTTGAATGTCCACTAATCAAAATGGTATTAATGCTAGCTTGAATTTGTTTATATATTCTTCTTATGCATGCTAAGGTATAGAGGTTATCCTAAAAAACCTAGCCTTATCCCAACACATAGTTAACTTCCCTCTTCCATTTCTATTAATCTTTGTGTTTATTTGTTATAAATATTAAGAAAAGAACCAAAAAGATAACTTCCCAACCTGAGGAAAGGTTTCACAGAAAAGACACATATGCCAGTCATGATTAAATCCAATCGATAATTCCAACTAGATCACGAATATGGAGAACCTTACCAATCATCAAATGCTTACAAGTCTAATTGGGCCTCTTAAGTGGGTTTGGTTCATGGTTTTGAGTTAAAGCGACCTCAGACCCCTCAACATGGGGGCCAATGGCTGGAAACCCAAGAACATATTAAAAGGGATCTAGCCAATAGAGTTGTGTAGGGATCTATTGTAGCTATGTTGAACATAAGGAAGGATCTCATCCCATGTGTGTGGATGTTTGGAATTGTACATCCTCAAGAGATGAAAAATCATCCTATTGATTACCTCTATTTTTCCATAAGTCTATGGGTAGAAGGAAATTGATTTGGTCATCTTGGTGTCCATCATTGACCATAGGCTACACTAAAAAGTACCCAGGAACCTACTTTCCAGATCTAAAATAATGGTCAATGGGATCCCAAAATGAATTTGAACATGCTAAAATAAGATATTAGCAGTGGCCTTGGTTGCAATACTCTTCTTGCAGGGTGTAAAAACTTCCTTAGAGAATCGATCAACGACCATGAAGACAGAGTCATTACCATGCTTAGTTCAAGGTAAACCAAACATGTAATTCATGTATATGGACTCCCAAGGCCTATCAAGAGAAGGAATATTAGTGTATTTCCCCTATTTATTAATGGTGGGTTTGGAAATGGAGTAGGCAGTGCAAGATCTGATATACTTGCTGACATTTTATTGAACCTTTGACCAATAAAAATGATTTTTCATTATTTCCACTATTTTTTCCATGCCAAAGTGTCTTATCATCTAACTATAATGAGCTTCCAAAATTATCTTTGCATGCTTTATTGAAGGAACATGGAGTTGGATTAGATGGCATAGAATTCCATCCTAGAGATGAAATTCCTGAACTGGTTTTATTTTTCTCAATGTATGATAGGTAGTAGCAAATTCAAAGTCACTATTGTATAATTATGACCATTTTATTTCCCATAATGTAATCCTTCCATTGTCAACATGCCTACACAATTGATTACATCTCTTTTTCATAGGTGGGGTATCTACAAAAAACATCAGACAATGTTTCATTGTGATAGGCCACTAGATGCCCATGCTAAGTGAGGACTTCACTAATAGCATAATCTTAAGAATTTGTCTCAATCTCCAATGGATGTTGCGGGTCTGGAAGAATAAGGATTGGTGCTAAGCAGAGGCAGAATTTCAAATCCTCGAATTATTTCTATTGTGACACATCCCAAACAAAATTGGCCCTTGATCCACCCTTGGACACCTCACTTAGGGCCTAAATGATATGAGATAATCCCAACACAAACTTGCGGTAGAAATTGGTGAGGCCCAAGATGCTACAGAGCTCGGTTAGAGTCTTCAGGGCTGACCGATTACAGATGACTTGAATATTTGTTGGATCCACATGCACACAATGCTCGTCCATGATGTATCCAAAATATTGAATTATCTGCATGTCGAAGGAACACTTCTTCAAATTGGCATATAAATTGTGTTGTCATAGCATACCCAAGAATTTTTGGATGTGCTTCAAATGTTCCTCCCAAGTTTTTCTAAAGATGAGTATGTCATATAGATATACGACCATTAGTTTGTGAATGGATACAATATATCATCCATCATCCACATGAATTGCGGATTTTTGTAGCTTTGGGCAGGTACTTCTTATTTATCAATTCCTAGCTCGTCTCAAATTAGGGGTTGAGAATGGGTCTATTACGTCATAGTAATATAATGTTCTAGTGACCTGATACCGATACGAATCTTGCTAGAAAGGCAGGTGACCCGCCTTATCGAGTAGAGATAGATCAATCAATATAGTTAGGGCGACTAATTAAAAGGATCCCACCTTATCTAATATTTAACAAACAAGTAGAATTACCGAAGATCATATTTCAAAAACAAATAGAATTAACATGGAGCGAAGCGAAGCAGAGTCGCTTTCCCGACAAAGGTTATTTATTGCATTATCACGTAACCCAGGTGTTGGGAATGTGGGAATCATCACAGGAACCACATTACACTCTTAATTTGATGAAAATATTCTTTGGAATGAAGCTAGGGATTCATCGGCTTGTGTTTGGGATTCAAACCCATGAGAAAGTCTAATTATATGTTGACTTGTGGAGGGGCTCCTATGTTGACCCCTGAGACTTGTATGTAAAGGGAAAAGGTCATTGTGACATTTCATATTGTTCAGAGTGTGTGGATACATGGTGGAGTTGGCATAAGTGAGTCTATACTTGTGCCAAGGATATTGGTGATTTCAACAAGGGAATGATTATAATTTTGGAAAATTTGTTCGAGGAGAGTGGCAGCTGCATAAGGAATGTAACATCCCCAACATATAAATGGGCTATGCCACGTAAATATTTTTGAGCTGTATGAAAATTAAAACATATACACAAAGAAACTCTTACAAGACTTTATATATAAAAATCAAAACAGACAAATACTGTAGAATTCATGCAGAAACCCCAATAGATCTAGAATTCTAGCTAAATTGAACACATGCAATTTGTTGATATTCAAGAGATGAGAGAAATTTTTTTCTCCATAAATTAAAGAATTATATTAATAAAAAATTAATATACATGAGCAACCATCCTCAAAAAGAAGAGGGGAGGTGAATATATAGAATTTCCAACATAGAAATTATAGTCAAAAAAAGCTAGAAATAGCTAAAATAGGTGTCATAGGCTAAGGGAGACCACATAGTTCGACCTAGACCACTAAAGATACATGTCACACACTCATTAATTTCTAAAAGAGTCAAATTATGTGCATTTTCTCACTTAAGCTCACTTAACTGACAAGAGAAGCAGTTCCAACTCACTTAACTGACCCGAAATAGTAGTTACTAATAATAGTAACGACAAAAATCATTAATTAAGGAATAAATCTCTCACTCAAAGAGGAGGTGCGCATTTCCCAATAATATATGAGTTTTTTCATGGGGGAGTTGGAATAAATCATGAATAAATCAAGAAAATCAAGAATAAATCGAGAAAATCAAGAACCGAGAGTTGAGTCTTGATCTAAAATTAGCAATTTTCCCTAAAATATAGGGATGAGGTGCCCTTCTTCTCTATGTGGCCAAATTAGGTGAAATAAAGTGTAAATGAATGTATTAACCAAGATCTAGGAGTCTAAGCTAGGTATAAACTAATGTAAGTTAGGTTTATGCTCCAACACCCCACCTTAAGCCTAATTGTAATGACAAAAAATTTGAGTCACGACAACTTGTCCATTTTAAGTACTCGTTACATAAAAGAACTCCTCATGAAAAGAGAAAAGAGGGAAAACCTCGTGGGAAACCCACCCACCCCCCCCCCCACAAAAAAAAGAGGAAAAAAATGTTGAGTCGCCAAAAGTGACCTACTCAATTGTTTCCACCACTCCAAGCATAGCTCTCAGTCTGAAAATTTCTTTTCAGTGAATGACTTGGTGAAGATGTATACAACCTGTTTCTCTGTGGGGAAGTACTACAATGAAATGAATCTATCAAGGATCATCTCATGGATGTAATGCATGTGATGAACTTCACATCTGCGAGAAGCGATAATGACCAAAACTAGTCGAATGGAGTCCATTTTTGCAACAAGTGCAATTGTCTCTGTGTAGTCTATGCCATGTACCTATGAGTATCCTTTTGCGACAATTCGAGATTTGTACTAGCTGATCTCACCACCTGCAGAAATATTTTTTTGATATATCCATCGACATTGAACAAGATTTCTTCCTTTCGGAAGTGGAACCAAGTCCCATGTGTTGTTGTCCATAAGAGCAGAGTACTCTTCATCCATGGAAGCCTCCCAAAGTGGGTTTCTAGCAGCATCAGAGTGTGACTGCGGATATGAAACAAGTGTCATATAGTAGTGTATGGGCAGAAAATGTTTTGTGGAAGCCAGGGCTTGAGGAGCCCCAAAAAATTGTGATCTAGTTCTTCTTATATCTGCAGGATCACCGACTAGTTCACCCACATCTTGCAGGGTTTTCTCTGCCCAAGTTGGAAACTAAGTTGGAGAAGACATGACCTGATCCTTATCCTCTGTGTCATACCCAAAATGATTCTCTGATGGCTTCTCTGAAGTGTTTGAAGAATTTTTTGAATCCTCCTCATCAGTGACAACAAGCGGTTCCTCGGTAAGGTCTTCTGAAAAATCATGCAGTGATTCTTCTTCAAACTTCATGCCTCAAGCTAGAATGAAATTTTCAGTGTGAGAGTCCAACAATCTATATCCTTTGAAACCTTTAGGATATCCAAAAAATATGCATTCAACACTTTGAGGATCCAAATCCTTCCTCTTATTTGTCGGAATGTGAGCCCATGCTCGTGAACCAAAAATATGAAAGTGCGACACTTTCGGTTTCTTACCGGTCCAACATTCAAAAGGAGTGGTGCCTTTGAATGATTTTTGAGGAACTCGGTTCTGAATATATGTTGCACAATTAATATCTTTAGCCCATATCTTGGGAGCTAATTATTTCGACTGTATCATACAATTGGCCATCTCTTTTAAGGACTGGTTTTTCCTCTCCGCAACAACTTTTTGCTATGGTGTATATGGCATTTTGTGTTGTAGTTGTATACATGTATCAATACAAAGTTGTTGCACATATTTGTTGACATACTCCCCCCCATTATCAATATGAAGTATCTTAATCTTACACCTAGACTCATTCTTAGAAAGTGCTTTAAATTCTATAAGGCATTCAAACACTTCCGATTTTAATTTCAAAAAAAATACCCAAGTAAAGCGAGAGAAATCATCTATGAAGGTGAGTACATATCGAGCCTTACTGATTGAAGGTTGTCGGAATGGGCCCATGATGTCACTATGAATCATCCCAAGAGGTGAAGAAGCTCTCTGTGCCTTCCCTTTGTCAAACTTTTATTCTAGATGCTTGCCAAGAATATAAAATTAAGTTTTTATATATGTATGATTTAATCCTTATGTTCATCCTTTCAAAAATTTTGGCTAGTCGACTATATGCAATATCGTTTTGGCACTTTGATTGAACTTTTGATTATACACATTGGCACACATATGATTTTGGGTTTTGATCTATAGGTCGAATGTTTTGAACACTATGGCATAGTGCTGGCACGCATTGGTATACACATTGGATTTGATTGGTTGTACACATGGTTTAATGGTCGAATTATTATGGATTAAACATCTATGAAATATGGTGGTTGTACTTGGATAATGAATATTATGCATGGCAGTGAATAACTCCACCACCTTCGCATGCTTGCATTAATGCTTACCCCTTTTCACTCGTTCATTGCTGTTGGTTCGGGCAGCTCTGTTACTATGTGTTGATGAATTCGAACCCTTCCCTTACCATGCATTCAGCTCCATGGCACCAATCATGCGAGTTGAACCCAATGACCACCAGGATCTGTTGATGTTTGACAATGCCTACCAAGATTTGGCAGATAGTGGATGGCTTACCTTCGTGGAACGTTTCAAAGGTTTTAACCTTTACGTGGCTCAACAGTTTTCCATGACCTTAGATGGTTGTCGGGCCAAGGTCGGGGATATACAGTTAGAAATTGATGAATAGTTTATCAGTCTTACTACGGGTTTTCCTACCACTGGACAACGATGGTTCAAGAATTGCAAGGTCGAGGAGGTCCCATGGACACTTCTCTTCCAATCGCGTAAGGTTACCTCGTGTGATAGAGGTATGCCCGTGACCATGCTTAAACAAAGATGGCACAATTTATTAATGATAATCAAGCAGTTTATCACCTGTGAAGGTCGATACGGGTTTGTGTTCCTCCATCACCTGCATTTGCTTATGTTTTTTATGGGATATCAGCTCAATATGCCCTATTATTTGCATCGTAGCCTGTTTAAAATGTTGAATAAGTTCAAAAGGCACAAGGCTGATAACAACCTGTTTCATTATGGGCTCATTAAGCTCATCGTTGTTTATCGATTGAGTTTGCTTGGTGACAGTTGGAAAGCCTTCATCGCCCGCAATGGTTATGAAGACATCGATCCTATACAGGTTGATAAAATTGTGGTAGTTGAAACTAAGGCTATAACCCCGGTTCCCTACCATCTCCTACTGCCTAAACCCTCGGCCGAGCCTCCTGTCAACTTACCCCACACTGTGACTAAGAGCGTTGATACTGTTAATCCTATGAGCAAAAATCCCAAGGCCAACCTTACTACAAACGCCAAAGGGAAAAAGAATGCACGTTTGATTTCACGGATGGCAAGGAACAAGCCAAAACCCCCTGTTGAGCCAAACCCTATTGTGTTAGGTGAGGACTCTGATTAGGAAGTGGAGCATTTCCTGGCTAGTGAATACCCCTATTCGCAAGGTTTGTGTGTCGAACCCTCGTTTGATTTTGTATCAAACCTACCCTCCTGCCTAAAGGATGACCCTAACAACTCAGGCATTAAGTTGCCTTGTGAAACCCTCGCTCATTCGCCCAAACCCTCGCCTGCTCTGTCTAAACCCCCACAACCACCCTGTGACCAATGCAGTTCATGGTTACAGCGATATTATCTTGATGTTCCGGTTCTCCAATCAAGGATTCAATCTTTAGAGGACCAAATTGCACTGCTTACCAGTCAAAAGGCCAAGCTACAAGCGACAGATAAGAAACAAAAGACGACCGGCTCCATCCTGTTTAAAAATGTAGAATCAGCCACGGTTGTTGTTAATTCCAAGCTAGTATAATTGAGCAGCCTCGTCGCTACACAGGTATGTTATGATATCATTTGTTTTTGTAAATAATCTAGGTTTATATAATGATTTGATTTCAGTTTCAAACAGCACTGTTCACATCATTGAATGGCTCTATTACATTGTATGTATTCTATATATGGACTGGCTTTGAATAAAACAAATTTCGATTCAATATATGATATGGTTATTCCCATTTTAGCGATCAATAGATTTTGATTGGATTTGAGTGATCTTTGCTTGAATTTGATTTATTGGCTTACCTTGTTAAGGTGACAAAATTAATAGTTTGCCTTCGAATGATTTGGTTTGTATCATGCTCAGATTGGATTTCGTTATGATCCATGTGCTATAGTCGATAAACGGTTTGATTGAGTTTGATTGTTACGATTTTACTCGGATTCGATTTCATTATCATTGGTATTCTATAACTGGTAAATGTTTCGGGAGGATACCTGTTACGATGCTATTCTATAATTGATTGATTCCAAGTTAATTGACCCTGTTTATTTGATTAAAACAATACGCTCAAATGACATCCGCGCTCGAATTGGAAATGAATCCAAATCATAACAATTGGGTGAAGATCCTTAGCTAAATCGATTCGTTTTTGTTCTAAGTTGGCAAATTCGTTTTATGAATTGATTTCAGATTATAATTGATGCTCTGTATTTTAAATTGTGAAATGAATTGGTCAAACTCTGTTACGATTCGTTTGATTAAAGCGATTGTGATCAAAATTAATCGATCCTGTCTGTTGACTATGCAAGAATCAATAATCGAAATCTATGACAAATCCTATTTGATTGATCCTGTCACGTTTTTGGTTATGTGTCGGTTTTGGTTTGAATTCGTTCATAGCCTAAATCTTTTTGATTTACAGTTATCGTGATCATCCTGTTCGATGCAAGTATAACGAAGTGTTTTCTATTTGTTATGTTTTCGATTGAATATCAAAACGATCTCATTCGATTTGTTGAGACACGATTATGATCCTGTTACATAAGATTTCATTTCCCCGACTTGTAACAATAATCAAAACGAAGTAGTTCTTTCTTTGCATTCGATTAAATGACTTGAATCTTGTTGCTATATCATTACAGCTATAACAAGTGGAAAATGTTTTTGTTGGATTAGATTGTATCACATACGATATGTTTCATTATCGATTTCAATTGGATATGAAATAGTCTTGTTACTGTTCGATTATGAAAGACCCAATTTTATGGTAACAGAAGAACAGAGTATTCCTATCTTTGTGTTCGGTTGAATCAATTTTGATCTTGTTTAGTGTTAAATGATAAAATCATTTTGAATCATTTTCAATTGGTTATTGGAAGATAATTGGATTTAATTCTTTTTAAAAGATTTTGAATCGATTCTGATGCTGATTCTGTATCTCATTTTGACTAGCTACAGAATCAGATGATTCTGTAGCTAGTCTATAGAATTTAATTTTTATCATTTTATTGGTAAAAGAGTCTTCTAACTTGTCTATTTTGGATCCTTTTTAGGTGAATTCAAAATTGCATGGGATTTGATGGACAGTGTAGAGGATATTTTCATATTGTAGTTACATTTTAATTTCCTAGTTTAGTTGATCTTGGGAATATTTTCCCAGATTATGTAAACAGTTTGATACTTTCCACAGGGAGGTTTTACCCTGTGGAAAAACTTATAAATACTCATTATTTTTGTAATAATATCATCCTCATTCATGGGAGAACAAGGATATGGAGTTTTAATACAGACTGAGACAGAATTTGATATTCTGCTACAGCTTTAGCTTTTCATTATATCAATATTTTGTTTCATGTTTATGTGTATCAATTTGCATTTGGTTAATGACTACTTTAGCTATCTTAGTCTTTTGCAAATGATATAATTTAATCAATATAATCCATATCTAATTTCTTCCAGTGTATAAAAAACATAGCAGTTACTTGATTCAATTTGTGAATGACAGATTTCTCTTCTTCATAAGTTGAATTATTAAGTATAAGTTTTTGCATAATAGGTTTCCCTTATTACAGAGATTTATAAATCATATAATTGTTATGTTTTTTTATGTCTTGTTTGTCTTGTAAATAAACTCAAAGAGTAGTGCAGCCTATTGTTTATGAGAATCTTTTGGATTATCCGGTGCGAGTTTCCTTCCTCCGACCAGCTTTGAAGTCATCATACATAGGACAAATTTGGAGTGTTTCCAGGTGAGTTTGTCATTTGTTTGTTTAGTATATTTATTAGTAGTTTAGTTTAGATATAAGTTTAGTTAGATATATACGTGTTTAGTATATTAGATTGTTTAATTTCAGTAAGTTTTATTTCTTGTTTATAAAATTATAAAATCAAAAAAGAAATACCTTTCTCTGTCTTAGGGCAGATTGCAAATGAGTTTTCCAGGTTTTATTTAAATCTGTATTTTTGTGAATATTGTATATTTTGTAGATAAGTTATATTTAAGATAGTAGTTGGTATAGTATTAGTTAGTAGCTTATATATATAGATAGTAGATTAATTAGTTTGTTTAATAGTTAGTTTTAATTAGGATAGTTAGATTAGTTTGTTTTAGTTAGTTAGTTAGTTTAGTTTGTTTTATTTAATTTTAGTTAGTTTAGTTAGTATAGATTAGTTTTATATTTGGTTTTCCTAGGACCTTAGATCGGCCAACGGAGCCGCTAAACTCATCAGGGTGGTTCATCCCAAACGGCTTGGGTTATTAGACAACCCGACCGGTTCCACTCTCTCAGTTGATGGACGGTCAATTTCGCCCATCAACAAATGGTGCTAGAAGGAGGGCCTGAACTTAATTAATGGCACGAGGTTGTCGCAAGACTCCTCCCCCCCCCCCCTAATCACTCACCTATAGTGACTAGAAGTTGTTCACACGATAATATTCCCCTTCAAACAGCAACTACTTCAACCGAAGATCCGCAGATCACAGTTGAGCCAGCAACCCCTAATCGTACAGGTGGTGACACACAAGAGATTATACGTCAATCTCTTATTAAAACACATAGTGCCTTAGCTCGTCTTAGGAAACCAAACCGTCTGTGGGGTCAACCTTTGGATTTCTTTGATATCAGAGAACAATTAGGTGACATTAACCTCATTGTGAATCCTACAGATCCAATCACAAATCCTGTTGCAGGAGGATCTGGGATACCTCCTTCACCACCTCCCTCATCTCCTTTCTTTTCTGGAGGATATTCCTCTTCTGACGAAGGCAATTCACCTTCTCAGCCTTCCACACCCACTACCCCGATGGAAAATCAGAACAACCCTGCTAGACCCTGGTTGGACCAGGATGCTGTAGCTGTACCTGGAGCTCAACTCCTTTACCTAAGAACCCAGAGAAATGGCTTCCCAAGTTTGAACCTGATTCAAAACAGATAGTTGAAGATCATATCAAAAAATTTATGTTAGCCATTAGACTCCACAATGTTGAACATGAAGACGTTGTCTGTAGGTTGTTCCCATATACTTTTGAGGGTAATGCATCCACTTGGTACTTTTCCCAACAACCCCATACCATTGTGTCTTGGGAAAATTTTGAGTCATGCTTTTTGGAAAAATTCGGAGATGGTAAACCTCCGGAAGTCTTAGTCATGGATCTTTCAAGCTTAAAAATGAACCCAAAAGAAAAAGTTAAAGATTTTAATCAAAGATTCTTAACACTTAAAAATCGAATCCCTGCAGATTCTATGCCTGTTGAGAATATTGTAATAGCTTATTACACTAAATCTCTACATCAAAGTATAGCTATTTGGGTGAAACGATCTAAAAAGGCCATGTTGTTAGAAGCCTTCGAGGAGGCTAGTCAGATTGAAAAAGACATACTTAGTCTTAAGGATTCTTCTAGCAATGAAACTGAGACTTTTTCTTCTTCCAAAAAGAAGATTGAAACCCTCCCCAAACCCACACAAAATAAAACACAACCTGAAAACTCTGATTTGGAAAATTTAACTAAAGTTGTTCAAAAAATGTCGAATCAAGTTATCGATTTAAAAAGGTCAACTGAAGAATCTTCCTCGAGTAAAGGACCCTACAAACCTCCTTTCCGAAATCCCTTTCCTACCAACCGACCTAACCCAACCACCGAAGGCCTAAATCTAGAAAGTTTGCAATGTGCCCTTCAAACAATTCTAGAAGCCCAAGATAACTTAATACCCCCTGAGACCCCTCAGGAGGAAGTCGAACAGGAAACAGTTCAAGAATAAGAGTCTTCTCCAAACATCTTTGGACACTTCTCGGACAACATCTTTCAGGCTAACTTCGAGACTGTTCACCCTTATAACACTAGGAGTAAGACTGCAAATAAGCCTTCTACAGAGAACACTACTACTTCACCTCCAAAGCCATCTAAATCAGCAAAAACTAAACAGAGTAATGTCATCCCTAACTTAGATTATGATGTTGTTGAAGATCTTAAAAAATTAAGGGCTAACATTTCTATTTATGAGTTGTTAAAGTTTCCATTTTTGTTACAAAAAATGTTGCAAAATATTTCAGAAAATGGAAAGAATGGTAATTCAATTGGTAACAAGGTTGTGCAAAGAAAAATTCAGCAGAAGACTTCCACTAAAAACAATCCTGATCCTCAAGATAAAGGAAGCCTTCCTGTAACCCCTGTAAATAATGTAAATAATGTAAATAATGTAGATAAAGTAGCCTTAGAAATTGCGAGTAAAAAGCCACAAGCTACTACTCTTAGTACTCGCAAGAATGTACCTCCTTTTCTTTTAACTTTCGAGATTTTCAACAGAAATGTGCTTAATTGTATGGTTGACTCAGGGGCGTCATCCAATGTGATGCCTTGGTCTGTCTGCCAAAAGATTAATGCTGAAGTGGAACCATCTTCTTTAAAAATCATACAACTTGATCGGACAAATGTCAAAGTTATAGGCGAACTAAAAAATGTATTGATTAGATTATCGTCTAACCCAAAGGTCCAGCAGGTTATTGATATAATTGTTGTGGATATTCTAGAAGTGTATGGTCTATTTTTTAGCAGGGACTGGTCAGAGCAACTACATGGTTATTTCGCGACAGATTGGTCTCATTTATGGCTTCTAGAGAATGGCAAGCCTAATAAAATCAGAGTAAACCGTGAGCGCTACCTTAAGTTCACGGTCACTAATTTGAATGATCCTAATGAACCGTACATACCCCCTGTTGATTCACCCGAAGTCCAAGGGATGGACACCTTCTTCGAAAACTTCATGGCCGAGGTTTCACCTATCATCAATCCAGAACAACAGTCCGATATCGTAGCATTTGTGCAACCCACACCTCACACACAACAATCTCATGAACCCGATGCAAATCAAATTTGGTCTCTGTATTTTGAAGGTTCTAAGTCTAAAGAAGGAGCTGGTGCAGGTTGCATCATTATCGATCCGGCAGGTAACAAGACATTAATGGCTTGTAGACTAGAATTTGAATGTACTAACAATACTGCAGAATATGAGGCTTTACTGCAAGGTCTCAGAAAAGCTATGGATATGAACATTCAAAACCTGGTTGTATTTGGAAACTCTGAAATAGTGGTTAGGCAGGTAAGAGACTCTATACACTGTCTTTCCCTGCATCTCAAAAGTTACCAGTCTGAGGTATGGAGTTTAATGAACCAATTTTCTGCTTTCAATATAAATTCCATTCCTAGATTAAATAATGTTGAAGCAGATTTACTAGCTAATGTAGCCTCTAAACTTCTTCCTTCAAAAGGCTTGTCCCAAAATGCATTCTCCATCGAGCTGTTGTTTCGACCATCTGTTCCTGAAAATATCACAAACTGGAGAGTATTTGACGATGATTAGTGGATCATTAACTTTTTGCACATGGAAGAAACCTTTCAAGGCGCGGTGATAGATGAATGCACACACGATGACAATTTGCACGATTTTACGATATTACCTTATCCGAAATCTCCTGAAGCTCTATCGGACATGGTAAATTTCATACCCAAATCCATAGTTAGATTAGAAAAGTTTTATGATTTTGAAGATAAATTTAAAAAGACGGTCAATTGTAAAACCAATAGTTCCTCCTTATCTTATGAAAAAGTTAATTTAGGAACTAATGAAAATCCTCAGTACATTAATCTAGGCTTGGGATGTTCTAGACAAGAAAAATTTGCTTTCATTAAATTATTTAAAGAATTTAAGGATGTCTTTGCATGGACATACGATGATCTTAAAACGTTTGATCCTAATATCATACAGCATGTCATCCAAATGAAGCCCCAAACCTTACCCTTCCAACAGAAACTGAGGAAGATGCACCCTAAACTTGAACCGACCGTTCAAAAAGAATTGAATAAACTCCTAAGTGCTAAAATAATTTTTCCTGTTAGGCGCACTCAATGGGTGTCCAACCTTGTCCCAGTTCGGAAGAAAAATGGAGAAATTCGACTTTGCGTCGATTTTCGATAAAGCATCTGACAAAGACAATTATCCTGTCCCACCCATGGAACAGATCCTGCAATAGGTATCTGGTTCCGAGAGGCTATCTTTATTGGATGGTTTCTCCAGATACAACCAAGTCTTGATGTCTCCACCAGTCCAACTCAAAACCTCCTTCTGTACCCCGTGGGGCACTTATGCTTATCGCAAAATGCCCTTTGGATTGATTAATTCCGGTGCTACCTTTCAGAGAGCAATGGACATTGTTTTTCGAGGCTTAATCAATCACTTCGTCGTAGTTTACTTAGATGATGTGACCGTTTATTATAAAAACAAAGACGATCATCTAGCTCACTTACGAGTCGTTCTGCTACGATGTCGTAAATATGGCATCTCCTTGAACCCCAAAAATTCCATCTTTGCAGTAGAACAGGGTAAATTACTAGGATTCATTGTGTCTAGTGATGGGATGATTATTGACCCCGAAAGGACTCAAGTCATCGCTAAACTTCCCCCTCCTACATCCAAAAAATCCATGCAGTCTTTCTTAGGCCAGATTAACTTCGTGAGAAGATTTGTCCCCAGCTTCTCCGAAATGGTCAGGCCTCTCCAGAACCTGATTAAGAAAGACACCCAATACCACTGGGGACCCATAGAAAATCAAGCTTTCAATGCCATAAAGAAGGCCATAATAGACGCTCCGTCTCTCATGAGCCCTGATTTCTCTCAAGATTTTACACTCTATACTTTTGCCTCTGATCGTTCCTATGCCGCAGTCCTAACTCAGAAGAATCCTGAGAACAATGAAGTACCCATCGCCTGTATGATCTCTGCTTTCAAAGGTGCTGAACTTAACTACCCAGCGGTTGATCGGCAAGCCAACGTTATTTTCAAAGCAGTTAAACATTTCTGGTCCTATCTTTTGAAGTCAAGGACGAAAGTCATTGTCCCCTACCCTGTCGTAAGGAACTTTCTAGTGCAAAAAGAGTTAGGAGAGACGAGAGCTAACTGGGTCACCTCCTTACAGGAGTATGACTTAGAAATCACCCCAACTCAGATCGTGAGAGGTCAAGGGTTGTGTAAGTTGGTTGTTGATTCGTAAACCAGGAAACAAGAAGATAGTGATACATCAAACCTAGGACAAAGCGATCAAAGTATGATTTGTTGTGCACAAAACCTCATTAGCCCCTGGTACGGCGATATTAGATTCTGTCTTGAACATGGATCAGCACCCCTTCACCTTGACCCCACCAAGAGGAGAGCATTGAGACTAAAGTCTGCCTCCTTTCATCTAGTTAATGGTGTACTGTTTCGACAGAATTTTGACGGCGTACTGATGCGCTGTCTCGAGAAAGACGAAGCAGAAAAAGTCTTGCTTGAGTTGCATGCAGGAGAAGCTGGTGGCCACTTCGGTGGCAACACTACTGCTCATAAGGTTTTAAGAACCAGTTACTACTAGCCCATGCTTTTTAGGGATGCCCATGCCTTGTGTCATAAATGTATCATCTGTCAGAAAGCATCAAGGCGGTTGCAAAAACCAGCCTTTCCCTTGCAACCTGTTTCAGTAGATTCTCCTTTCCAGCAATGGGGCCTTGATATCATAGGTCATGTTAACCCTCCGTCCTCGCAACAACACAAGTATATTATGACAGCCACAGATTAATTTACACGATGGTCTGAAGCTGCTACGCTAAGAACTGTTAACACCAGTCAGGTAATCGCTTTTCTAAACTCGAATATTATCACTCGTTTCGGTATCCCTAATTGTCTAGTCTTTGACAATGCTTCATACTTTTCTTCTCTTGAGATGAGCAAGTTTTCTTTGGAAAAAGGAATAAAGCTGAAGTATTCGGCTAGTTACTACCCCCAGGGCAACGGCTTAGCAGAATCAACAAACAAGAACTTGATTAAAATTATCAAGAGAACCGTGGCTGAAAATCACAAGAATTGGCACAATGCACTACTGAATGCGCTATGGGTTGATAGGGTAACACCCAATGCCGCTATAGGTAACTCCCCCCTTTTTTCTCGTTTATGGCAGAGAAGCAATTCTACCACCTCACATTCTACTTCCTTCGCTTCAGTTGTCGCAAAAAGTCCAAGAAGAAGATTGTCCCCCTTTAGAAAACCGAATTAACGCTTTGATGAAGTTGGAAGAAGTAAGATCCCAAGCTAAGCGTAAGTTATATCAACACCAATAATTAATTAAAATCTGGTTCGATTCTAATTCTACTTCTGATAGGAATTTTGAAGTAGGCGATCTCGTCTTGAAGTGGGACAAACCACACGAAGGAAAGGGTGAGCACACCAAATTTCAAAACTTATGGCTTGGCCATTTCTAATTGCTGAAAAGTTGGGTCCTAGTTCCTTTCAATTGCAGAATCTCGAAGGGCAGCTTGACACCTATCCGGTGAATGGCCAAGCCCTGAAAAGATACTTTGCTTGATAACTACCCTTGTATATTATGTATATATTTCATTTTGTTTGCATTTTCGTTTGCTTTCTATTTTGATATTGATTTGAATTTGTCAGTTTGCGTTTTTGAACAATATACATACTTGTACACTAAGCTATTCAGAAAAAGACGATAAAAAATTTCTTCGCTGAAATAACTTCTGAAAATTTGTACAAACATCAATGATATATCTCTGAAACTGATATCTATGTTGGAAAATTTTGTTGTTTTGAAAGAAGTTTACTGATTTCAATCTCTGAGCAAAGTTGGTCATGATCATCTATTATCTTTTTACGTTGTCCCTTTTCCGTAAAGGAATGACTCAGAAAATGTCTCCCTGTCATAGGAAGTTGTTTTTGTCAATAAAAAATCTCTGGATCTAAATAAAGGACAGTGCTAAAAAATTCTGATGAGGTCTAAAAAATATATATATATGCTAAAATATTAAGATTTTCAGCGTCACCCCGCTCAACTACCTATAAAAGAAAAACAAAATAAAATTATTAATAAGAGTTGTGGGAAGTGCTTGTAAACCTGTCAGGATACTGAACAAGTCTGCTGGCAACGGGTAAATGCAAGCATGGTGCCAAGACAACTTCGTCGGGGTACTGAATAGGCCCGCTGGCAGCGAAGCAATGTCGGGTACATGAAAATCTGCTAAAAAAAAAATTATGAGAAACCTCTTTAATGTCCTTTATTCTGATCCAGAATTTCTTGACAGGATACAGATGTCAGAGTGGGTTAATTGGCAACCCTGTCGAGGCTATGGACGCCTACTGGCAGTAGTGGCCATGCCAACAGTATTGAATATTTTATCTTTAATATCGTGACTCGCTAATCTTAAGACTGTTATTGGTTTTCATCTTTTGAAACACTGCTGAAAAAAAAAATGATTAATGATGATGTTCGTACGATTTTCTGGTTGTTATTTTTTAGTTGAAATTTTCTTGGTTGTCTTAATCTGAATTTGTTACTGTTTCAGAGATAACTTCTTCTCCCAGTGTGTCACCATTGTTGGCAGCCAGTTCACCTTTTTCTATTATCCTATAAGCTGCCTACACCTATGTTTTGCAAACGTCAAGTTTTCATCGCATTTTTTAAATCGACGACACTTTCATTTCTTGCGACATTTGCACATTTGTCTTCGTTAAGTTTTCACGACTGTAAGCGTGAAAAATTCTCCTTTCGAGGTCGCATTTCGATCACTATCTGAACTGTCATGATCTTTTTATCGATATTTCTACTGCACTTACCTTTTGTTTATCGTTATGTGGCTGAAAGGAGTTTTGAACTATGCTCATTGGACATTTTTATATTGATTATATAACTTGGTTCTGTTGAGTTTGTGAGACATTGAGCATTTGGATTTGCATTTTATGACTTGCCTAATCATCGATTCTATGAAATGCATAGGGGTTTTTATTAAGTTTTTATATATGTATGATTTAATCCTTATGTTCATCCTTTCAAAAATTTTGGCTAGTCGACTATTTGCAATATCGTTTTGGCACTTTGATTGAACTTTTGATTATACACATTGGTGCACATATGATTTTGGGTTTTGATCTATACGTCGAATGTTTTGAACATTATGGCATAGTGTTGGCGCGCATTGGTATACACATTGGATTTGATTGGTTGTACACATGGTTTAATGGTTGAATTATTATGGATTAAACAACTATGAAATATGGCGGTTGTACTTGGATAATGAATATTATGCATGGCGGTGAATAACTCCACCACCTTCGCATGCTTGCATTAATGCTTACCCCTTTTTGCTCGTTCATTGTTGTTGGTTTGGGTAGCTCTGTTACTGTGTGTTGATGAGTTCGAACCCTTCCGTTACCATGCATTCAGCTCCATGGAACCAGTCGTGCAAGTTGAACCCAATGGCCACCAGGCTCTGTTGATGTTCGACAATGCCCGCCAAGATTTGGTAGACAGTGGATGGCTTACCTTCGTGGAACATTTCGAAGGTTTTAACCTTTGCATGGCTCGATAGTTTGCCATGACCTTCGATGGCTGTCGAGCCAAGGTCGGCGATATACAGTTAGAAATTGATGAACAGTTTATCAGTCTTGCTATGGGTATGTCTGCCACTGGACAATGATGGTTCAATAATTGCAAGGTCGAGGAGGTCCCATGGACACTGCTCTTCCAATCGCGCAAGGTTACCTCGTGTGATAGAGGTATGCCTGTGACCATGCTTAAACAATGATGGCATGATTTATTAATGATAATCAAGCAGTTTATCACCTGTGAAGGTCGATACGGGTTTGTGTTCCTCCATCACCTGTGTTTGCTTATGGTTTTTATGGGATATCAGCTCAATATGCCCTATTATTTGCATCGTAGCCTGTTTAAAATGTCGAAGAAGTTCAAAAGGCGCAAGGCTGATAACAGCCTATTTCATTATGGGCTCATTAAGCTCATCGTTGTTTATCGATTGAGTTTGCTTGGTGACAGTTGGAAAGCCTTCATCGCCCGCAATGGCTATGAAGACATCGATCCTATACAGGTTGATAAACATGTGGTAGTTGAAACTAAGGCTGTAACCCCGGTTCCCTACCATGTCCTACTGCCTAAACCCTCGGTCGAACCTCCTGTCAACTTACCCCACACTGTGACTAAGAGTGTTGAGACTGTTAAGCCTATGAGAAAAAACCCCAAGGCCAACCTTACTACAAACACCAAAGGGAAAAAGAATGCACGTTTGATTTCACAGATGGAAAGGAACAAGCCAAAACCCCCTGTTGAGCCAAACCCTATTGTGTTAGGTGAGGACTCTGATTCGGAAGTGGAGGGTTTCCTGGCTAGCGAATACCCCTATTCGCAAGGTTTGTGTGTCGAACCCTCGTTTGATTTTGTATCAAACCTACCCCCCTTCCTAAAGGACGACCATAACTACCCAGGAATTAAGTTGCCTTGTGAAACCCTCGCTCATTCGCCCAAACCCTCGCCTGCTCTGTCTAAACCCGCACAGCCACCCTGTGACCAATGCAGTTCATGGTTAGAGCGATATTATCTTGATGTTCTGATTCTCCAATCAAGGATTCAATCTTTAGAGGACCAAATTGCACTACCTACCAGTCAAAAGGCCAAGCTACAAGCGACAGATAAGAAACAAAAGACGATCGGCTCCATCCTGTTTAAAAATGTAGAATCAGCCACGGCTGTTTTTAATTCCAAGCTGGTATAATTGAGCAGACTCGTCGCTACACAGGTATGTTATGATATCATTTGTTTTTGTAAATAATCTAGGTTTATATAACGATTTGATTTCAGTTTCAAACAGCTCTGTTCACATCATTGAATGGCTCTGTTACATTGCATGCATTCTATATATGGACTGGCTTTGAATAAAAAAAAAATCGATTCAATATATGATATGGTTATTCCCAGTTTAGCGATCAATATATTTTGATTGGATTTGAGTGATCTTTGCTTGAATTTTATTGATTGTCTTACCTTGTTAAGGTGACAAAATTAATAGTTTGCCTTCAAATGATTTGGTTTGTATCATGCTCAGATTGGATTTGGTTATGATCTGTGTGCTATAGTCGATAAACAGTTTGATTGAGTTTGATTGTTACGATTTTGCTTGGATTTGATTTCATTATCATTGGTATGCTATAACTGGTAAATGTTTCGGGAGGATACCTGTTACGATGATGTTCTATAATTGATTGATTCCAAGTTAATTGACCATGTTTCTTTGATGAAAACAATACGCTCAAATGACATACGCGCTCAAATTGGAAATGAATCTGAATCACAACAATTGGGTGAAGATCCTTAGCTAAATTGATTCGTTTTTGTTCTAAGTTGGCAAATTCGTTTTATGAATTGATTTCAGATTATAATTGATGCTCTGTATTTTAAATTGTGAAATGAATCGGTCAAACTCTATTACGATTCATTTGATTAAAATGATTGTGATCAAAATTAATCGATCCCGTCTGTTGACTGTGCAAGAATCAATAATCGAAATCTATGACAAATTCTGTTTGATTGATCCTGTCACGTTTTTGGTTATGTGTCGGTTATGGTTTGAATTCGTTCACAGCCTAAATCTTTTTGATTTACAGTTATCGTGATCATCTTGTTTGATGCAAGTATAATGAAGCGTTTTCTATTTGTTATGTTTTCGATTGAATATCAAAATGATCTCATTCAATTTGTTGAGACACGATTATGATCCTATTACATAAGATTTCATTTACCTGACTTGTAACAATAATCGAAACGAAGTAGTTCTTTCTTTGCATTCGATTAAATGACTTGAATCTTGTTGCTATATCATTACAGCTATAACAAGTGGAAAATGGTTGTGCTGGAATAGATCGTATCACATATGATATGTTTCATTATCGATTTCAATTGGATATGAAACAGTCTTGTTACTGTTTGATTATGAAAGACCCGATTTTATGGTAACATAAGAACAGAGTATTCCTATCTCTGTGTTTGGTTGAATCAATTTTGATCCTGTTTAATGTTAAATGATAAAATCATTTTGATTCGTTTTCAAGTGGTTATTGGAAGATAATTGGATTTAATTCTTTTTAAAAGATTTTGAATCGATTCTGATGCCGGTTTTGTATCTCATTTTGAATAGCTACAGAATCAGATGATTATGTAGCTAGTCTATAGAATTTAATTTTTATCATTTTATTGGTAAAAGAGTCTTCTAACTTGTCTATTTTGGATCCTTTTCAGGTGAATTCGAAATTGCATGGGATTTGATGGATAGTGTAGAGGATATTTGCATATTGTAGTTACATTTTAATTTCCTAGTTTAGTTGATCTTGGGAATATTTTCCCAAATTATGTAAACAGTTTGATACTTTCCACGGGGAGGTTTTACCCTATGGAAAAACTTATAAATACTCATTATTTTTGTAATAATATCATCCTCATTCGTGGGAGAACAAGGATATGGAGTTTTAATACAGACTGAGACAGAATTTGATATCCTGCTACAACTTTAGCTTTTCATTATATCAATATTTTGTTTCATGTTTATGTGTATCAATTTGCATTTGGTTAATGACTACTTTAGCTATCTTAGTCTTTTGAAAATGATATAATTTAATCAATATAATCCATATCTGATTTCTTCCAGTGTATAAAAAACATAGCAGTTACTTGATTTAGTTTGTGAATGACAGATTTCTCTTCTTCATAAGTTGAATTATTAAGTATAAGTTTTTGCATAACAGGTTTCCCTTATTGCAGAGATTTATAAATCATATAATTGTTATGATTTTTTATGTCTTGTTTGTCCTGTAAATAAACTCAAAGAGCAGTGCAGCCTATCGTTTACGAGAAGCTTTTGGATTATCCGGTGCGAGTTTCCTTCCTCTGACCAGCTTTGAAGCCATCATACACAGGACAAATTTGGAGCGTTTCCAGGTCAGTTTGTCATTTGTTTGTTTAGTATATTTATTAGTAGTTTAGTTTAGATATAAGTTTAGTTAGATATATACGTGTTTAGTATATTAGATTGTTTAATTTCAGTAAGTTTAATTTCTTGTTTATAAAATTATAAAATCAAAAAAGAAATACCTTTCTCTGTCTTAGGGCATATTGCAAATGAGTTTTCCAGGTTTTATTTAAATCTGTATTTTTGTGAATATTGTATATTTTGTAGATAAGTTATATTTCAGATAGTAGTTGGTATAGTATTAGTTAGTAGTTTATATATAGAGATAGTAGATTAATTAGTTTGTTTAATAGTTAGTTTTAATTAGGATAGTTAGATTAGTTTGTTTTATTTATTTAGTTAGTTTAGTTTGTTTTATTTAGTTTTAGTTAGGTTAGTTAGTTTAGATTAGTTTTATCTTTGGTTTTCCTAGGACCTTAGATCGGCCAACGGAGCCGCTAAACCCGTCAGGGTGGTTCATCCCAAACGGCTTGGGTTATTAGACAACCCCGGACCGGTTCCACTCTCTCAGTTGACGGACGGTCAATTTCGCCCGTCAACAGAGCATTAGTAGCCGCAAGTGCTTGGTTCTTGGAATGCTTGATGGAACCCATTTGGACTAACTTAGCTTGCTCTTGAGTCAATGTTGCAATGAAATCATTCAATGGAGGCATTTTCCATTTTTCCTGAGTCAATTTAGATGCTTGAAAAGATGACACAAATACAAAATATTCAGGGCCTAATTTCGAGAGAATTGAAAGGATGAGTTGTTCTTCCTCTTTCGTGACTCCACATGCATTAAGTTCAACGAGGAGGGATTTGAACTTGGTGAATAATTCTTGTAGGTTGTTGAAATGAATTGGACTTAGGGATATGAGTTCATTCTCTAGTTGATGCACTATCATTGCATCTTGCTTGCTGAATAGTCCTTCCAATGTGGTCCAGACCACATCAAGAGTAGTGGCTCTACTGACATGAAAGAGGAATCTCTAGAAATTGATAGGTATATCATCCCAATTGCTTCATATAATTTATTGAAATACTTTATCTTCTCCATTGCAACAGTTGGTTCTTTCTCCGTTCCCATTGTTACCCGGTAAAGCCCTTTGCTTCGGAGGAGTAGAGAGATCTCTGTCTTCCATTCAAAGTAATTGAAAGGATTTAGAATGAGTTTTGTGGGCTGAGAGAGATGATCCATTGCTTCTTTCTACACCTCCTGATGATCTATACCTGCAAATAAAACCATGTACAATCCACTAGATTCAATCTAGCTCTGATACCATGTAGAACTCCTGCAGAAACCCCAATAGATCTAGAAATCTAGTTAAATTGAACACATGCAATTTGTTGATATTCAAGAGATGAGAGAAAGTTTTTTCTCCATAAATTAGAGAATTATATTAATAAAAAAAGAATATACATGAGAAACCATCCTCAAAAAGAAGAGAGGAGGTGAATATATAGAATTTCCAACATAGAAATTCTAGTCGAAAAAAGATAGAAATAGCTAAAATAGGTGTCATAAGCTAAGGAAGACCACATAGTTCGAACTAGACCACTAAAGATACATTTCACACACTCACTAATGTCCACAAGATTCAAGTGATTTGCATTATCTCACTTAATCTGACTTAACTGACAAGAGAAGCAGTTCCAACTCACTTAACTGACCCGAAATAGTAGTTACTAATAATAGTAACGAAAAAAATCATTAATTAAGGAATAAATCTCTCACTCAAAGAGGAGGTGTGTTCCCAATAATATATGAGTTTTTGCATGGGGAGTTGGAATAAATCATGAATAAATCAAGAAAATCAAGAATAAATCAAGAAAATCAAGAACCGAGAGTTGAGTCTTTATCTAAAATTAGCAGTTTTCCCTAAAATCTAGGGATGAGGCGCCCTTCTCCTCTATGTGTCCAAATTAGGTGAAATAAAGTGTAAATGAATGTATTAACCAAGGTCTAGGAGTCTAATCTAGGTATAAACTAATGTAAGTTAGGGTTATGCTCCAACAAATACATTATGTAAATGCAAATATTCATACAGAAATAACAATAAACATATACATGCAGAATAAACAGGAAATACCCATAAATATAAATACAGGTATAAACCACACATAGGATAAACCCATAAAAATAAACACATAAATAATAATGCAACATGTAATTTAACACACAATTGACACTTATCTTGGTAAGAATATCAACAACTATGTGCATACCTTCCACGAACCTCCCAACCTTAGACCACACTGCTCATCACTCTCAGCAGTTGGTCACCCCCGATTTGGGACTAAACGCCACCCGAGTAAAGGGATTCCTAACCATGATGATGTATCATAGACAACAACAAAGACTCTGTCACAGGTGCCAACTCAAACTAACAGCCTACAGTACCTCATTCCCCAAATGCTTGTCCCACCCTAGGAAGTGTTCCCCTTCTCTACTCAATAGTCCCTCAGTTTCCCCACTTCCCTTCCAGGGCTTCAACAACAGGCCGGATAGGAAGTCTCAGATCCCTTTAGTTTCAGTTTAGCACCTTCAAGAAATCAATTTCCAATAATTATATCACCTAGAGAGAATTTCTCATGGTCCTGACAACCCACCTCTTCAATATCCAATGGGCCTAACAACATGCTTCTTCAGTCTAGCTCCCAAGCTAGCCAGGTATAGATATAGGTATAGTGATAGTAGTAGAAAGTTACAAAGGACAAATCAATGAGTGAGTGAATGATGATGGCATGAATGAATGAATGGAAAATGAACTAGGTCTAAACTATATGTATGCATGTTCCCAACTTGGCACTTGTCATGTTGGGAGCTACTTTGGCCCACTTGTCCCCGTCCTTAGAAATTAGGATAAAATAATTATCCATACTTTATACTTTAAGGAATATTAATATAATATTCGTTTTTGTCTTAATCTCCCTATATTAACCCTTTTCCTTAAATTTTATCCCCCCCTTTCCCTAACTAGTGGAGTTTAGTCCCCCATACTCTTTTATCATGGTCGGTCTACACACAATGATGTATTATATTAATGATAAGACATATAAAAAAATAGGCTCACTAGGCTTTATTATCTAGGCTCTATGGCCTAATTCCACACATAAGCCTCCTAGATTATAATAACTAGCTCACCAACCTATAAAACACAACATATACAAAAAGGCTCCCTAGCCTCAAAATCATGTGCACTTAAGTTTGTTGCGTGCGGTATCCTGGAATGTGCACACTTCATCATTTTAGTGTGTAGTACATGTGCACACTTCATCATTTATAATTGGGTTTGGCCTAGGGGTATTACAATCCCCTCCCCTTATTTATGCATTGTCCTTAGTGCACTATGTACACATATCAAAAAGATTTCCAAAATCTTAAAAATATGCAGGTATTCTACCCACATTGCATCATCATGCTCCCAAGTAGTGTCCTTAGGACCATACTAGGTCCATTGGAACTTTACAAGCCCTACGGATTGATTCTGGAGCTACTTGATTTTTCGGTCTAGAATGTGTATCAGATGTACCTGGAAAGCACCTTCTTGCTCCATATGAATCAAATTCCAATCAATAACATGATTAGCATCAAGTATATATTTCTTAAGCAATGATACATGAAATACATTATGAATGGTCATTGATTTAGGAAAGGAAAGCATGTATGCTATAGGCCCAATACTCTTTAGGATTTCAAACAGCCCACAATAGCGAGCTTCCAACTTTGAACAATTTCCCAACTTCAGGGAACTTCTGTTGGTCTTCACTTTCAAGAATACATGGTCCCCCACTTTAAATTCCATGTGAGTTATGCCCTTATCATCATATTTTTTCTTCCTGTCTTGGGAAACCTTTAAATTTTGTTTATTTTCAACATTTACTCTTCCATTTCCCTTAGTAAGTCTGGACCAACCACTACTCTATCTATTGGGTTATCCTAGCTTACTAGTGTGTTTCACCTTCTTCCATAAAGTGCCTCAAATGGTCTCATCTTTAGAGATGTTTGGTACCCATTGTTATAAGAAAACTCTACTAAGTGTAGGTAGTCTTCCCATTTTTATGGTTTATCCATCACATACATCCTCAACATATCCTTAATCACTTGATTTACCCTCTTTGTTTGTCCATCTAATTCTAGATGATAAGATGTACTAAAATTCAAATTTGTTCCAAATCCATTAAATAACCCCTTCCAAAAATTTGAGGTAAATTTCGGATCTTTGTCAGACACAATTATCTTGGGTATACCTTGTAATCGAGAAATTTCTCTCATATAAACATCAACAATGTTGGTTTCCTTGTGAGTGAGCTTTACTGGAATAAAATGTGCAGCTTTAGTAAGCTTATCCACCACTACCATGATATAATCATATTGCTTGTTTGTTCTGGTAAGTTTGGTCATGAAATCCATCGTTACAACTTCCCATTTCCACTCACGAATGGGTAATGGTTGTAGAAAACCATCTGGGTGTCTATGCTCAGCCTTTACCTTTTGACACTCCAAACATTTGGCAATAAAATCAACAACTTCTTTCTTCATTCCTGACCAATAATATTGGCTCTTGACAGCTGCAATAATTTTTTGATAACCTTGGTTCCCAGCATAAGGTACATCATTTATTTCTCTCAATATCATATTTTTCAATCACTAGGAATTTGGTACATAAATTATTCCCCTGTACATGAGATTCATCATTTTCTAGCTTATAGTCTTCAATTTTCTGCTGCAAAATACCTTGTTGTAATTTTGCCCCTAACTCCTTGTATTGCAAATCTGATTTTCCAGCTTCCAAAAAATTTTCTTTCAAATGTAATTGGTACATGATAATGGTTGTAGCATGAAACTCATGCACTCTTCTACTAAGTGCATCAACCACTTTGTTCTCTTTCCCCTTGATATGCTTTATATCAAAGTCATATTCACTGAGAAATTCTAACCATCTTCTTTGCCTAGCATTTATTGTTGGTTGATCAAATAAATATTTTAGACCATTATGGTCTATCCTCAGCTCAAACCTTTTCCCCATGAGGTAGTTCCTCCACTTCCTCAAGGAATTCACTATGGATTCCAACTCCAAATCATGAGTGGCATAGTGCCTTTCATGCTCCTTCAACTTCCTTGATTCATAACATACAACCAACCCATTTTTATTGAGGACTCCACCAAGTCCTTCTTTACATGCATCTGTGTAGACAATGAAGTCTTCATTTGGATATGCAATCCTTAGTATTGGAGAACTTGTTATTAATTGCTTCAATTGTTGGAAACTCTTTTCAGAATCTAATGTCCATTGAAACTCCACACCCTTATTTTGCGGGGAAGTGATTGGTTGTGCAATCTTTGAGAATCCTTCAATAAATATCCTATAGTATCTTGCAAGTCTCATGAATGATATGACCTCTATCACATTCTTTGGCATTGACCATCCTCTAATGGCTTCTATCTTCTCAGGGTCCACTGCTATCCCATCCTTTGAAATGATATGTCCCAAATAATGAATTTTCTTCGGATAATATGAACACTTGCTCAATTTGGAATACAATTGATGCTCCCTTAATACTTGTAATACCATCCTCAAGTGTTGTTCATGCTCTCCCTTTGACTTAGAATATATAAGAATGTCATCTAAAAATACAATGACAACTTATCTAAGTATTCTCTGAAGATACCATTCATTAAACACATGAAGACAATGAGTGCATTTTATAATCCAAAGGGAACCATTTTGAACTCATAATGACCATACCTTGTTCTGAAAGCAGTCTTGCTGATTTTTTCTTCTTTAATTCTTATTTGATGATAACCTGACCTGAGATCAATCTTGGAGAATATTTTTGCATCTTTCAACTGATCAAAGAGGTCATCAATCCTTAGAAAATGATACTTATTCTTTACAATTACCTTGTTCAAATTCCTAAAGTCAATTCAAAGTCTCAATTATCCATCCTTTTTCTTCAGAAATAAAACTGGCACACCCCAAGGTGACACACTTGGGCATATACACCCCTTCTTCAGTAGCTCTTCAAGTTTCATTTTCAACTCCTTCAATTATGGTGTACTCATCCTGTAGGGATTATTGTATACTGTAGTTTCTCCAGGTATCAAATTTATGGAGAAATCAATGTCTCTTTTAGGGGATAATCTTGGTATTTCCTTACACAGATCTTCAAATTCTTTTAGGACTGCATAATCTTCAATATTCTTTTAGCGACATCTTGAAGGTGGAAAGAGTGACATCTTGGAGATGGAAAGAGAAACGTTAAGAGATATCAGCTCTGAGGTGGTTTCTATGGGAGTGACACTCTTGGAGGTGGAAAGAGAGACGTCTTGGAGGTGGAAAGAGAAATGTCTTGGAGGTGGCAAGAGACACATCTTGGAGGTGGAAAGAGAGATGTTAAGAGGTATCAGCTTCGACGTGGTTGCTATGGGAGTAACACTCTTGGAGGTTGCAAGAGCGACGTCTTGGAGGTGGAAATAACAACGTCTTGGAGGTGGAAAGAGAGATGTCTTGGAGGTGGCAAGAGAAACGTTAATAGGTATCTACTCCAATGTGGTTGCTATGGGAGTGACACTCCAAGACATTTCAATAGAGACTTTGTGGTAGGTATTAAAAAAAAAAAATACAATATCAATACTGAGAGGGACAAGTACATTAACATTTGCTAAGATACTAGCCATATCATTATTTAAATCTATATCATCGGTCTTAGGAAAGATTGGTTAAGGAGGAGGACTAACTTCCAATGGTAAAGGGGGTCTTGTCTAATGAGGTTTAGGATCACTAGGATATGTCTCAGGTGTGTTATCACACGAACTCACAATTATTGAGATAAAATCTGAAAGCTCAAGTGCAATCATGTGTAACTTAGAGGGAAGGCCCATGTCACCTCACCAACCCTATTTCACTTCAAGCCAGATTTCCTCCGACTGAAGGGGGTTTCCCTCAATTAAGAATGTGAGGAATTAGGGCAAGGAATCTCAATGTGGAGAGTGAAGTCTGAGAAAAATGTTCTTTGGGTAGCTTTAGACTATTGAAGAAAGTACTTGGAGGTCTCAAGATCAATGTCTTTGCATTGGGAATATGGAGCTAATGTAGTGCTTCAATGGAGACCGAGGGAAAAATAAGACTTGAAAGTCTATCATAGGATTATCACCTCATAAGCTTAGGTCAACCTCCTAGGAGAGAAAAACCTAGAGTTTATCCCCTCATAAAAACTAGGTGTCGTCCTATCCCCTCAATAGCTACTAGCACAAGATCAAGACAACTATGTTTTAAACCCTAGGGGGATAGACACTTCTAACACCTAGCACTAAACCCTAGATAAGAAAATCCTTAAGGGGATAGCCACTTCTCACCATTAAGGAAAACCTTGAATGCTTCAATGAGTTAATATGGATTAAACAAGGGAAGGGGATGATCACTCTCAATCCTTCCTTGGGGTTTCAAGATTTTTCAAGGAGACCAAGTTAACATGCAACTATTACTCTATTAGAGCATTCACCAAGATATCCCAAGAAACATCACATGAAACATAATGAAAACTCTTAAGATAAGGCTCACAGCATTAAGAAAACCCATTTTCACGAAACATCCACCAAAAATAAAGAGAAAACATCCACTATATCAATATCCAAAAAATGCGCCTAAGTATAACACAAGATGCTTCAACAAAATTTTCTCAAGTGAGTGGAAAAGAGGGGTTTTGGTGCAACATCTACCCTCCAAAGGGCCTTCAATGCTCTCTTTTCTGCTCAAAATCAGCTCTACAATATTCAATTGTTCTTGAAGTAGGCTAGGGTTTCCTTCACCAAGCGTGTAATAAAGACCCAACATATTCATTCACATGTGGGAATGTGGACTTCAAAATGAGATAACGTTGTCTCACAATCAAGAGCCCACAAAACCATCCAAGGAATTACCTTCTTTACCAGTTAAGCAAACAAAGAACCATTATCCATTTATACATGGGTGTAAGAGATTCAACACAAGCACATAACCTTCCTCAAGGGGTTGGCCCTAAATTTCTCTTCCAAATCAAAATTAGAACTTCAATTTGAAGCAAACTTAGGTAATCATTAAAGTTCGGCCCAACATTGAAATTTTATGTTTCTTTCCCCTTCTTTAGGTCAACCCTATAAGCATCTAAAGGGTTATTGTCACATGCATATATATATGACAATCTTGATCATTTTCCTTTGAAAGTATATTCAAAACAAAGATTTGATTTATGGGATAAAATCTCTCTGTGAGACTTTGATTCTATGAGAAGTCAGTTACTATTTGCTCAAATCTTTGGGCCAAAAGTTTCATAGAATTTTGACCAGGTTCAGCGTTATGTAAAGTTTTAGGCTTGGTAAAGTTTTGAGAATCTAGAAGATTCTCTTCAATCTTAGAAGCATGCTCTTGTGCTTCTACAAGGATCTTTTGGGACTTGTCCCTTAACATAAATCCAAATTGCCCCTCAAAGGATTTTGTGTATTGTAGAAGGACGATGACACCATCCTTTAAGATAATGTCCTCAAGAATTTGATTGAGTAAATTTTCAAATCTTGTGTAGAACTCCTCCTAGATCATGAATAAATGAAAATAGGTGCCAAAACCATGCCAAATCAACCACGAAACCCTAGGGCGCTCCATCACAATCTCAAGAAGTATGATTGAAATCCATGTAGCAAGAAGGTGAGAGCTCCACTTGAAACCCTAGTCCATATGTAAGTTGTTAGAAGAGATGTATGTAATAGAAAACTTCTTAATTGAACATGTGTTCAAAGACACTGAAGATGGACAATTATTGAAGACTACTATGAAATTTGAAGATGATAAAGCCAAAAGGACTTGGAAAAAAGATGGCAGGCAGTCTGAAGACAAAAGGAAATTTCATATTGCAAAAGAAGGAATATAAAAGAGGCATGAAGATAGCCTTATGTCAGGATCAAACAAGGGTATATATACAGTGCAAACATTTGAGGTAATGGGATTATCTCCTCAAATTTTATTCAGTGATTATGAACCTGTATTGATAGTTAATGGGTAGGAAATTGTATTGAAAGGACATAAAGGAGCACTAATGGAAAGGACTCTTAGTAAAGGTTGCATTATGGAAGATGGTAGAATAAATATTCATAAGGAGAATTCAGTCCAAGGAGGTACAGCTAGTCCAGTAAAGACTATGAAGTGGAAAGGAAAAGAGGACAGTCAAGAACCTAAGGATAAGTTGGTAGAGGCTGATGTAAATGGGAAATGGGAAAGAGTCCCATGTTTGCGGGCTTAATAAAGTCTTATATGGACTCAAGAAGGCACCAAGAGCATGGTATTCTAGGATAAATGTATATCCGCAAAGTATGGGCTTCACCGAAAGTGAAGCAAATATTAACTTCTATTATATGTGTTGGGATTGATCTTCTTTTTGGTGTTGTATGTAGATGACTTGTTTTTGCAAGTGAAAAAAATCTCATTACAAGGTGCAAATAAGATATGGCTACTAAGTTTGAGATGAAGGACATTGGCATGATACACTACTTCTTGGGTTTGGAGGTTTGGCAAAGACCAAGGGAGATATTCCTTGGGCAAGGTAAGCATGCAATTGATATCCTAAAAGGGTTTCGGATGGAGGATTGCAAACCTATCGCCAGGCCCATGATCACTAATATGAAGAAGGTGATAGCTTCAGATTCAACATTGGTGGATCCCACATTGTACAGAAAATGTTTTAAAACTTGAAATTGGTCAAGTGTCAACTTCGACTCGGACTTGGATTGACACGAACTGATCTAAATTCAATGACTCGATTTTAATAAAATATACATAAAATCTTTAAATTTGAATGAAAACATATATTTTAAAGATTCCAAACCATTAAAGACAAAATATGAAAAGTCTACTCATGTATATACCATTTAAGGGTGAATATATCAAAATGGCACCGAGTGCAATACATATCAACAACAAAATACATAATCAATGAGGAACTAAATAGCCTCTAGAGTCCAAAAAACATGCTACAAGCTATTGGTCTACTACATAATACATAGTACATATCAATTATCGACATGATAAATCATCAAACTCATCACCAGTGCTAGAAATGGGATCCTCAATAGGAGTTACAAAATCATCCTCTGGTTCAAAGTCTTCGGACTCCTCAGACTCCTCGAGGACATTTGCAATTGCAGTAGTTGTAGTAGTGTTACACATTATTTTTGTCGCCACTATGACCTTTAATGATGTAAACCTATCTGTTTCCTTTAGAGGGGTCAATGGCCTGAATCTTGAAGAAAGAAAGGAGAAGAACTTTTCCTAAGATGAGAACTTGGATTTTCCTTTGTAAAAACCCTATTAAGGAGTATTTCTGCAGGTTTCTCTATACATAGAGTGTGGAAATTTCTGATTTCCACAGGTTGCACTATAGCTAGGTCGTAGAGTTTCCACAGGCTGCATTATAGCTAGGGTGTGGCACCCTTCATACGTGGGAAAAATGAGCATATTCTCGATGCTTCTAGAAGGAGAATCTTCTATGGTGAGGTTGCCTCTGAATAGTTTGGATATTACTTGCTTTCATGATATATTGGGATCATCCTAACCTCCTTACCTTATCCTCTTCAACTTATAAAAGGAGAGGAGCTCTCATGGAGAAGGTTAGTTGGTTTTGGAGCTTGAATTTGAGGAGTTGGATTGACCTTGGGAAATTTATGTTGGCTTTGAGATTTTGCTTTGTCAAGATATATTTTCATTAGCTATCAGATCCATGGTCTCAGAATCCTTGGAGAAAGAAGTGTGTGTGAAGCAAGGAATCATTGGAAGGAATCTTACGACATCAAGGCATCCAGTTGTAATCTCTCTTCCTATTATTAATATAATACAGTGGCATGTTTTTTTCCCATAGAATTATCTTTATTTTATTTCATAATTCCTTGATCATATGCATAAGTTGTCATTGAATATACTTTACTACTTTCTTTCACTTTGATTGGTTTGTGTCTCACTGCAGCATCAGCATCACAAGAGCACCGGAGCAAAACAGGAACAACAAATACATAAGGAAGTGACACTTAAAGGTATGTCTCTCATCCTTTGTTTGGTAGTAAATTTGATTATTAGAGCCTAGGGAAAGTGTCATGTCCTGTCCTGTTTTGTTCTAGATCCAGGTGGATCTAGGGAGATTAGTTTATGTCCACATTTACTGATTTATCCTATAACAAAATTGGCGACCATACTAGGGAACGGATTGTTTTCCTAGTTTTCTTTGTTTTCTTTCTTTGATTGATTGGATTCTTTTTTCTGAGTCACTGGGAGATCTAGCTTGACTCTCTAACTCTTAAAATTCACTTGAAAACCTTCTCAATTTTTAATTTTTTCCATTTTTGTTTGATTTCCGCACCCTACTTTGAGGAACAGTGCGGTGACTTGGGATTTTCGCACCCTACTTATTTAGACCAGTGCGTAAACTCCGCACCCTACCCATATCTGGCCTGTGAAAATCAAGGATTTACGCACTGTGTTAGGCTTCCATCCTGCGGCGATTGTGAAAAAAATTGTTTTTTGGTGATTTTCCCTGCCCAGATCTATGACATGGTTCTGGGGTGATTTGTTGGGTCTAATTATAGCCTGCTTGACAAAATTTGAATCTTCTTTCAACCATCTTTGCCTTATTTTTTCTTTGTTGGATTTTGAAAGATTTGGTCTCTTGATTTGAGTGTCTTTCAGTTACAAAGCACTGTTTTTCTTTAGAATTGTTTAGTGAAAGAATACTTCTTTTATTGAATAAATCTTGTTAAAAGAGAAACTTAGTTTGGGTTGTTTTTGTTTTGAAGTGATTTGCTATTTGTTTTAGTGTCTCTTTGAAACAAAAAATTGTAATTTCTTTCCTTATATTATATTGGGGGCTTCCTTGCATTTGAAGTAGCGAAATTGCATGATTCTTGGCATTTTTTAATCTTAAATTCTGAAAAGTTTTACCCCTCATGGTCGAGGGGGGGCATGAATCGTCCACTGGTGTACAGTCTCTTTTTCTCATTTCTTGAGAATCTTGATATTGATTAGTTTAATTTATTTTGGTACATTGTGTATATGGGTATGATAATGTTTTATCCTTCTCGTAGCATAGCTTTCATCGAAATGAAAAGATTGCGTCTTCATCTCTTTGCATAAATTTCGAGTCAGTCAAAACACCATATTGTCCACGCCATTTTCCTTTTGAGTAACAACAACCTTAAAAATAAATCTCTTATAAAATTGATTAGACATTTTTATATTTTCTGGTAGCAAACCTACATTAGATTAGTTGTAGGGATTTGGAATAGGTGTGAAAGATAACTTTCCAAAGTTGCAAACAAACATAGAATATTTCATTAGGGAGCGATGAAATCCACTTATTACATTTTGTCCTGGGAAGCCCTTCTAACACAAGAATCAATCACAAGGTCGCATTGAGACTGGCAGAGTTACTCACCCTGCTTTGTTGGTCTAGGTGTAGAGATTGCGAGTATTATGGGGGTCACTTGAAGGTATACCCACAATGATGAGTGGAAGCCTTTCAAGTTGATTTCGAGCTAGATACCTTGCCCTTGTGCATGGATCGGATTGTCGATTGTTTCCCTAGGCATCACTGTAGTAATTGGTAACCTTAGTGGCCTATCCCTTTAGGTTCTTTATACATGGTGATTGTGGAAGGGCAAGTCTTCACGGTACCTGGAATCGACGTTGGCCAAACTCATTCGGGCTCCTTGGAGGGTATACCCACGTTTATGTGTGGGAGCTTGCACCAGGGTGTAAGTTCGTTAAGAAGGTCGTCAACGTAACTTTTCCACCCACTCTATCTCAACCCCTTCTTTCTTTTCTCTTGTGACATTGGATTTCATCACCAACTAGTGTGCTCATTGTGAGAAGGTTTTGTTTTCTTGCTTGCTTACTAGCCTTTTAGCGTGTGTTGTTTGTTTTCCCTAGAAGACTTTAGGGTGGATATTTATCTAATGGCATCATTTCCTGAAATGACCAATGAAGGAACCCTTGCTCTAGGGGAACCTTTTGTTTTTCCTTCTTACGGAAACATTGGTCCTCCTCACATTGCTACTTTGAGCCGTCCATGCCTAACGATTGGATTGTCGATGTGGTTGTTTTCCACTCAATTAATCCCAAATGCAGTGAGTTCTTCGTTTGTAAGAAATCCATCCCAAGAGCATCAACCTCATGTTGATCCATTACCTTCTTCACCAGTAATATCTTCTTCTCCTTCTTCACTTGCAAGGTCTTATTCCGTTTCATATTCTTTGCCGAGTGAAATCTCTGGAGCTAGTAACTCGATGGATAAGAAGAATAATAAAAGGAAGAATAAGAAGAAGAAAAATAAACAAGGATCTAAAATTCCAACCACTGCCAGAAGTGTTGGAAAGAAACCAGTTACTGTTGATCGTGCTGGGAGTGTTGATGGTGTCAAGATCACCCAAACAACCCGCAAACCCAGGTACCCTTGCAGGCTTTGTAAGGGTAGCCATCTTCTTAAGGATTTCCTTGGTCTATCCAAGGTTATAGAAGTATGTTCTACACACCCTCTCCAACCCATGTCGTCAGACTCTGAACAACATGTTGATGACCTCCCATCAACTAGTCAAGATACTATTGGGAAGAAGAAAAGTAGAGACAAGTTCTCGTGTATGTTATGCAAAGGGCATCATCTAACTCATATTTTCCCTCATATGGAAGAAGCCTCGAAATTCCTGGAAGATATGACTGTTTCACAGCCTCAACTTCCAGCTGCTTATCACAAGCTTACTCTTGACCTACCTGCAGTTGATGGAATAATCAATATGTCCCATTCATCGGTCAGTCTGGTTGATCAAGTGGTCAATATGGTCATGTCCTTAGGTGAACTAGTTGATCAAGTGGTCGATATGATCCCATCCTCAGTCGATCCCACTCTCTCGTTAGAGAGTGAAACCCAAGCAGTCTATCCTTTTCCAACCGTCGACCCCATTCTCCCCTTGGAGAATGCAACCCAAGTGGTCGATCTGATCTCGTCATCGGTCAATCCTACTCTCCTGCTTGAGAGTAAACCTGATACTACTCACAATTTTCTCATTGATACAGAATCTATCGTGCTGGGAGGCATTCCTCCTTCTCCCCTGGAACACCCTCCAAGTAATGAGACCATTCTTTTTAATTGGGGTGTGCTAACTGGACCTCATCTTCCCTCTCGCATTCCTTTCCAGATTACATTACAAGTTTGTGGTTGGGATATTCCCTTGACGTTGATATATGAAGGTACGTCCATTAGTATTTTATCCTCTCTTGCTTGGAAAGCTTTGGGTTGTCCTCAGCTTGTGCCAATTATGCAAAATCTGTTAGCTTTCAACAGAAGAACTAGTCAACCTTTAGGGACCCTTCCTCGGTTTCCTATAACTTTGGGAGGGAAAACTGTCTTTATTGATGTCATGGTAGTCCAAGACCCCTTGGATTTCACTTTACTCCTTGGGTGGGATTATGTCTATTCCATGAAATTTATTGCATCCACTCTTTTTCATGTGATGTCTTTCCCTCACGATGAAAGAATTGTGACTATTGATTAACTTTCATTCATCGGTCCTGATTGGATTACCTCCATTAGTGGTTCTTATATGCAGATGGTATCGCTCCTGTCACAGGTAAATTATTTGGCGTTGTCTCCCATGCCTTCCACTACTGATAAAAATGAATTGGATCCGGTAGTTGACATGGTGACCTCTTTGGTAGGGCTATTGGAGACTGACCTCCTTACCCCTCTCACGACCCTCAACATGTGTTCCTTACAAAATGTGCTCCTTCTGTCAAATGAAGATCTGTTGGAAGCCATGACCGATTTTTGTCCCTTGACATGGTGTCCTTCCAGATCATTGTCCTCTTGGAAGCCGTGATCAAGAAGAGACTCGAGCATCATTTTCAAATTTCAATCTCGTTAAAAAATGAAACCATCTTTGAGCATAGTTTTCTTCTTTCAAGCTCGTTAAAAAATGAAACAGAGCTTACTAGCATAGTTCATGTTTCTGTGTCAAACTCGTTAAAAAATGAAACAATGGTCTAGGGATTATACCTAGAGTCATGAGCATATTTCTTCTCATGTGTCAAGCTCATTAAAAAATGAAACAACTTCCCCCTCTCTGTTTGAGTCAAGTCCTTTGTCTAGTATTTGAAGCTTATTTTCATCCTCCTATGTCGTTGGATGAACTGAAGATTGGGGGCAATGATTTCAGCCTCTGGACTTCATGCTGAAGTTGACCCACTAGCTTCTTAAGCTGGGGGATAAGTACCAACCATGCGAATTCATGAACCATGCGTTGTGAAGCCACAAGAATAGTTTTCTATGGTTCAAGCTTGTGTAAAAATGAAACCATCTACCTCAAGCATAGTTTCCTCTGGTTCAATCTTGTGTAAAAATGAAAACGGGTTAAAGCATAGTTTCATTTAGCTTTTAAGCTTGTGTAAAAAATAAAATCTATCCCAAGCATAGTTTCGTTTTGTTTTAAAGCTTGCGTAAAAATGAAAACAATCCCGAGCTTAGTCTTTGTTCTTTCTCATGCTCGTAAATACATGAGAATACATTACCGATCTTAGTCTTTGTTATTTATCGTGCTTGTAAATACATGAGAATGTAACCAAGTATAATTTTTTCACTTTTTCAAACTCGTAAAGGTTATACAAAAAAGGAACCCCCTGGAATTCCCTTTAAGCACTTTTTAGACTCCCTAAACATGAAAAGATTGTCGAGCGACCGTGTTCTTTTCACGCTCATTAAAGTATTTGAATAAAAAATCTATTGAGTGATATTTTATCTCTTTTTCAGTCTCATTAGAATACTTTACGAAAAAGGAACTGAGAGAGTTCTCTTTAAGTGTTTTTCAGACTCTCTAAACATGAAAAATCCATGAGTTTTCTTTCTTTGGACTCATTAAACACACATCGAAAGACCCATATGGGACCGAACCACTCCTTCTTAGGGTTCGTTAAACATACTCTGAGGGACTCATCTGAAGGATGAGCTTACAGTTCAAGCATATGTTGTCCTCCTCAAGCTTGTGTAAAAATAAAGAGATACTTGCCAGAAATGGTGGGGGAAAATTGGGAAAGAAATGTGTATAAACCTGTATTCTATAAAAGAGTCACCTTTGAACATGACACCCTTTCACTCACTTTGTGTCTAGGTTGGTAGATCCACTTGTCTCCTAATCATACACCTTTATAAGATTACAAATTGGTATGTGATCCCTGATGTTGAGTCAGTGCTTCCAAGACAGTTGTTATGTTGTCAATATGTTCAAAGAGAAGTTCAAACCGGAAATCCTTCTATTGCGTTGGCCATTTCTGTAAGTTTTAAACCTGCGAAGTAAAGCAATGCATATAGATTCTTAAGCAATACAAAAATTAATCAATGGCTCATACACAGAATACACAGAGAATTTTACCGGAAAACCTCAACTGGGAAAACCTTTCTTATTTTCATTATATCAAATTTCACCATTCGCCATACAATATATACAATGTTTTTAGGTATTCCGTAGATACCAAAACCCTAATCCCTTAATCCGGGATTAATTTACAAATCAGCTAAAAATAGCAAAAACCGCCCAAAAACAAAATTTGGGGCGTTGCCCCGGGCTACCGCCCGATGCCGAACGCTGCATGTAACCAAGGGGGGGCATACCTGCCCCCCCCCCCCCTGGGACCCCCCTAGGAAAGTTCCCAGTGCACACGACAGAGCCCTAGGTGAAGGGATTGTCAGAAACAGTTGTTGTATCTGACGCACCCACACACACACACATGCAAAGAATATAACACACACCCAACAATTTCTACAGTCCTTAAGTCTTATAATGTGTCGGTCATCCCTGAGTTAGTCATGAATCACTTGTTACTCTAATATACATCAAATCTTGTTACCCATTTCATGTCATTGATGGGGGATACATTAAGGCCCTCCTGTGACGAGTCTTTTCCTGTCGACTTCAACTCATTATCCAGGAATTAGACTTAGAAACTAATTGGTACCTTGGAACTTACATGCCTCAATGGCAGTTTTCGTCGCTTTAGATAGTGGGTTTTCATTATTGACCCTTGATCGAAATATTTTGTCAAATGTTCGACCTCAACCCATTGATTCACATTTGTTGGATTGTACTAGTGTACCTTGGGATTCATTGACATTAATGGTGATTTCCCTCACACTTGTTAACAATATTCATTAATGACCGGTAATCAGGTGGTTTCTACCATGTTTGAATTTAGCACATGTATTTGCATGGTTAGATTCGTACTATAGAGTGGTGGATATGAAGACCCTGAATCTTTTCCCACAGATTCGGGTTGCGTTGGAGTATATTCAGTTTGTATTGTTGCATAGATCCACATTGTGTGTCTCATGGATATGTTCAAATTTGAGTCTTTAACACATATATCCATAGTGTATTTTTGGTGGCTATGTTCATATTTGAGTCATATTGGCATGGATACACATTGTATGTTTGGTGGCCATGACCTGTATTACTTGACATGGATCTTCGCATGTCATAATTTATACTTTGAGTCATTTGTATTATTTGTATGGGAATGCCTACCTCGGTGATGATATATAATTGTTCTTTATTTCCTTGTTTGTTGGCAAGTTTCCGATCGATGGTTTCTTGTTCCCTACACACACTCAACAAAGTATTTTAGCTATCACTCTATTATAACTTCATACTTTGGGGGGATCTCTGTTACACATTATTTTCTTCAACACTATGACTGTTAATGATGTAAATCTATCTTCTGCCTTCAAAGGGGTCAGTGGCCTGAATTCCTGAAGAAAGAAAGGAGAAGAACTTTGCCTGAGAGAAGAAATTGGATTTTCCTTTGTAAAAACCCTATTAAGGAGGATTTTCATATGTTTCTCTATACATAGGGTGCGAAAATGTCTGATTTCCACAGATTTCACTATAGCTAGGTCGTGGATTTTTCGCAGGCTACATTATAGCTAGGGTGTGGCGGCCTTCGTACGTGGGAAAAATGAGCATCCTCTCGATGCTTCTAGAAGGAGAAGCTTCTATGGTGAGGTGGCCTCCGAATAGTTTGGATCTTACTCGTTTTCATGATATAGTGGGATCATCCTAACCTCCTTACCTTATCCTCTTCAACTTATAAAAGGAGAGGAGCTCTCATGGAGAAGGTTAGTTGGTTTTGGAGCTTGAATTTGAGGACTTGGATTGAGCTTGGGAAATTTATCTTGGCTTTGAGATTTTGTTTTTTCAAGATAGATTGTCAGTAGCTATCATATCCATGGTCTCAAAATCCTTGGAGCAAGAAGTGTGTGGGAAGAAAGGAATCGTTGGAAAGAACCTTATGACATCAAGGCATCCGGTTGTAATCTCTCTTCCTATTATTAATATAATACAGTGGCATGCTTCTTTCCCATAGAATTATCTTTATTTTATTGCATAATTCCTTGATCATATGCATAGGTTTTCATTGAATATACTTTACTGCTTTCACTTTGGTTGGTTTGTGTCTCACTACAACATTAGTATCACAAGAGCACTGGAGTGAAACAAGAAAAACAAAGACATAAGGAAGTGACACTTAAAGGTATGTCTCTCGTCCTTTGTTCAGTAGTAAATTCGAAGATTAGAGCCTAGGGAAAGCGTCATGTCCTTTCCTATTTTGTTCTAGATCCAGGTGGATCTATGGAGATTAGTTTATGTCTGCATTTACTAATTTATCCTATAACAAGTAGTACTATATAAGTTTGAAGCATTCAAAGACAAACTAGGATTGGTGTAGAATTCCTTCCTTGCTAAGAGGGAGTGTTGAGAAATGTCGCTTGAGCAGAGAACTTCTTCAGGTTCAATGTGAACGTGCAGAAGTGGTCAAGACAATCTATTAGTGACCACTTAGGAAAAGTGGGAAATAGTTTCATCTTGTAATTTCACTTTAAAAATAAAATAAAAAGTGAAAGTTTAATCTTTTTAAATCAACTAGTCTTAGGAATCCAAATGAAATGTTATAGAAGTTATAGAACATTAATCACTTAAATTAGGAGTTAATCTTAGTCATACATCTCATGATTGAGATAGGTGGGCAATGTAAGTCACAGGTTTCACCAAACTTGAACCTTGAGGTTTGAAGTTTGGTGAACCTCAAAACAAAGTTCAAGTTTGGCTTAGGTTCAATTTAGGTTCGCTTCATTCAGTTCAACCTATGAAATGTTGCCTTGAACCTCCATACAACTGACAAATGTGTGGTCAAACAAAATGCTCGAGTCTGGCGGATTCGTCGGATTTAATGTTTGACTTTCAAATTTAGGCCGGAACTTTGTACAAATTCGACACAGATTTTAATGGATATTCAAGGTGTTAACAAAGCAGGTCGCCATTGATCACAAATGGAGGAGGGTGATCACTTGAGTTTGAAAATTCGATGAAATCGCATGAAACCTGGGGTACCTGGTCACATTTTATGCTCCGCTAGAATGGCCTTCGCATCAACAATATCCAATGAAATGCACCAGCGGGTTATGAGTTACTTTAGGGTTGACACAAATTATGTGAAGAAGAGCATAGGGTCGACACAAATTACGTGAAGAAGAGTGCAAGGTTACAAGTTACGAGTTATAGTTTTTCATGGTATACATGATGTATGTATTAATAATAAAATTAACATATTATAAAAATTTACATGTTAAATAAAATAGGTTTATACACACACACCCACATTAAAAACATTAGCCATAAATTTATAAATTTCATTACTTTGATTTAATATATATTATGAATTAATAAAAGTTATATTCATAAAAAAAAATAAGTTTATTA
>ML784493.1:1019588-1048783 GCA_009831015.1 Picea engelmannii
TGATGTATTCTGGTTCATATATGGATTTCACTTGGTTCTATTTTGGTTATATGCACCCTTTCTATATACATGAGAAACTTTGCATATTTGTGTATAATGGTTTGGATTCACATGGATGAACATGAATATTTGTTTTTTCAAAATTTGAATAATTTATGTATCTTTTGGTTGACCAGTTTTGTGGTCCAGTTTCATTTTCATTTTTGGTCTAGTTCTGATCCAGTTCCAATTTTAGGGGTCAACCAGTTCAATGACCTTTCTGGTTCTAATAACATAGTCCGAAGTATGATGCATTTATCACTATCATCCTCGTTTCTGATGAAGAGGATAATGGAGAAGAAGAGGAAGCTGGGAAAGACCAAGGGCTTGATGTTACCGAGGAAGGATAGGAATTTAAAACTCCCTACAATTCCATTTCCCTGGACATTGATGCCCAAGATTGAACTTCAAACCTGCTTTGTTTTATGTTTTTTATGAAAAATCTGTTCCTAGCATTAGTTTCTTTGGTTTATAGCCTAATTCATTAAATTACTGGTTATGCCATTACCTACATAGACACTGAGGAATTGTTTGTTATAGTCTATAAAGGCCATGAACCCATTTTTTATCCTTCTTATTGACCATTTATAGCAAAAACCAGATATTTTTTTATAAATACAGAGTTATGGACCTAGTTAGACTAGCCCTCACTCTCCATGGAATTGTAAGCTCCCTCTATATATTAATATTATAGACTAATTTAATAAAAAAAACTTAAGGTTAAAAATATGTTATATGACTTGAAGGTTACAAAAGTTTGATATTAGAACCAAGGAACTCAAGAAATGTCATGAGGAAGCAACTCCAATAGCATGAATAAAAGAATAGGACTGAAAATGGGCTTGAAAGATGCAATTCAAAAAAACATGTTGGAAGACAAAAATGTGGATTTCTTTGTCTAAGAAGCTCTTTTGCAAACAACATCAAGTATAAGAGAGGAACAAAAAAAAGATTCAAACAAAAGAATTGTTCTCTGTTGATATATTAATAAATTAAGAACGATCTTTTCTCTTTTGAGATATAAAAGTGTGAGGCTAAGATAAAAACAAAACAACAAGAGAGATATAGGGAGATAACATTTCCCATTGAGCATCAATAATCCTGATACCATTTAGGAAGAAAAATATTTTTGGTTGGTCATATGAGTGAATCTATAATCTATATCAGGATGATGGTAAATTATTGCTTCGGAGAAGATCAATTAAACAATGCACAAAAATATATTGAATGAAGTGCTAAGTTCATGAATTGGATCACATTTTAGAAACCTTCTAGAATCGACTTAGAATATGTACAAATATCTAGGAACAGTAAGGAACATGCATGTGAAAGAGTCAAGGAGAAATATCTTGAATGGTGGGGAGGTAGGTGTTTCACTCTCCCCGCCCAAGTTCAAATCCTTGATAAGACATGCATAAGATTTATTTTGAACTCTCGGCGAGTTAATAGCTATACATGAGAAAATTGTTCAACTCTTCATGAAATAATTTTTTATTGGGGATGACAAGGTACCAGCAGCCAGTTTACCCTAGGTAGCATCCTCAGAATGAGGAGAACTGACCAGAAGGTTTCCCCGATGATTTGTATTATGTATAAAAACATAAAAAAATAAAAAATAAAACTGCATGTGAAAGAACATTTACATGGATTTCTCTCCATAAGGTTTGAAGGGGAAAAAAAATTGGAATATAAATCGTAGGTACATTTGTAATGCATCTAGAAAGAGAGCATAACCAGACTCAAAAATCACTGTAAACTCAAATAATAAGGCACAAATGGCAATGTATGTCAATGCTCATTTGTATACGAAACCACAAATCTTGTAAATGACATGTTTTTATCTACATCTTCAATTAGCTGCATGATTGTTTCATCAAGCATGCCCTGAAAGAAACCTATAATAGAAATGCCTTGGTGGCTATCAGATAAGTAGAAACAACATATATATACAAATTCTCCTATCTCATGTGTGTGTTTGAATTCAATGACAATGGAATTTAGAAAAAAAAATTCCCAAGGCAAGAAACTTTCAATAAAATTCACCATTAAATTTGATAGTGTTTCCAGCACATAGGCACAGTGTTCCAACAGTAGTAGGTGTTCAGGAAAAAATAATTTTACAGTGGAAGCCAGGGAGAATGTATGAAAAGCGTCGAAGAGCGTGAAGGATGGTTGTGGGAGCTAGATGATGAGACATGGTCACACAAGCTATTGTATTTTACTGTACATTTTTATGTACATGACATATCTTGTGTTTTTCATCAACTTGGCACCACATCCACTTACAATCTTAGTGTCATAATCTTCTTGGTGCATTATGGCCTTCTCTACTAATTCAATACTAAGAACCACACTCATGGTGACTTTTGGCCACTGCCACAGGGTCAAGGGGAAACAGACCCCTTGTAGCCTCCAACGAAAATATTCAGGGAACACTGTGAGTTATACGATTTATATATCCAAAAAATGACATCACATTATGTCTACCATTTCATATCTCAAATCAAGCTTCCATATGTATTGCCTCTGAGGATCCAAAGATACCAATTATGTTGAGTCCAATTCAACTACGAGCTTCAGGTAATGGCCATACCTTCTTGATTTTTGCCAAGAGATCATTATTAGTCTTCCTTTTTCTTTCTTGTTATGAGGTTTTTTCATTCAATTTTTGTTGAAGGGCAATTGATTCCTCCCATTTCTTCCTATAAATGTGTTTGTAATCCTCTGCACCAGATATAAGTCTCGGTTTTATTGTGCCCTTAAAATCCACACCTAGAATCTCTGTCAGTGTCAGTCCTTAGTATTGAGCTTGTATTCAAACAAACTCCCAAGTTTCAACCTGAGAATTCAATTTTCAGTCAAAATAAATCCTCTAGCACAAGACAAAGCAACATTCAAACCACATAGAATTTACCAAATCAAGAATATTATGATAGATCATTTGTTAGAAAAATGTAACGCTAGAAATTAAAATCAAGCCTTCAAGGTTCACCTTTTCCATGCCACCATTTTGAATTAAAATGCACAATATAGTTGACTCAGGAGTGCAAAAATAGCATAAAACCAAATGGACCCAAATGCCTGATGATTTACTGGTTGTAGAGGTCAATTGAAGCTTCGATCTCTTTCAATTTCTTTCTTGTAGAGACCTCAACATCCCAAGCCTTATCCTCCCACTCATTCCTTGAAGCTTGGGCATCTTGAATGTCGATCTCAATGGCATGGCACTCTTTGTTCATCTTCTTATAATCTAGGATATTCACATGCTGTGACTCGATCTGTTTCTTCATGGACTCATTCTCCTTGGTCAATCTCACAAACTCATTGTTCTTGGACTCCAATTCCTACTTCATCTTTCCCAAGAACCTCTCCAGGTCCTTTTTCTTAGATGAAAAGTTATTGACGATGGAATGAAATTTTGACACTTCGTTGGCCAACTCATCTTTATTCCTTTCGAGGGTTTCAATTGAAGAGGGACTCATTTTCAATTCCTTGACCTTTACTTCCAACTAAATTTTCTGCGCTTCTACGATGGTCATTCTCTGGGTGGTCGCGGCTTGTTCCTCTTCCATCAACAGTAAAAATTCCTGGTCAAGGGACTCCATGATTGCATCGTCGCCCTACAAAAAACAGTGGTAGATATTTTCCACGAACTCGAACCCTGCATCTATGTCAAACCACTCAACTCCCTGATGGACTCTTTCTTTGTAACTTAATAGTTGGACGAGCCATGTCAGGGAAGCCATAAGTTCAGGCCATGAATGGGGACTTATGGCAGCATACAGGGCACTCTTGTTTATTTGAAAAGGGTATCTGTATACCCTAAAAATGAATGGGACTTCGTCTTCTAGATTTCCCGACTCCCCCCACAAAGGGTCCATCTTATGATATCTTAATATCTAAGAATTCCATTCTCTGAGTTATATACTTGTCTAAATCAAATTCTTGCAATCAGTATCACTTTGATTTCTCAATTCATGTTCCAATGCATTCGATGAAAACAATAAAATCAAATATGGTAGGGAATAACATAAAGAATGAGAATTTACATTGTTCATGTATTTATCTACCATCTTGGGTATATCAGAATTATTGAAACATCCAAAGGCTACATATTTTATCTTTCGGCCTTGGAGAATCTCCAAGGGATTGAAACTCAACTTCTTATCCATTTCTTCTAAACCCAATATAATTGTTCTTCCCCATGCCTGCAAAGAAAATCACATGCATGCCAAGTAAACATGAGATGACAGAGAAGGTAACATAATTAATTCTTTACATAAGTTGGATAATTGAAGAACGACGATTGTAATTAACATAAGAAGCAGAGACAAAGCATTGAAGACACAAAAAATCAAACCAGGTGAGAGCATTGAAGCATGGAAAGCATAAGTTCGACTCTTCCAACGCATTTGTAGCTTGAATCTACTCCTCCTTTAGTCATCTCTCTAATCACCTGCAATTAGCAATACATTTTACTTTGTCAGAAAACAATTGTTGCAGATGATGTCCCAAGAGAAAAAATGCTCATGTTACAGATTACCTCTTGAATGGGCATATTGAAATCTGAAGGATTAAGGAATTCAGTGACTCCAAAGTGTTTAGCATTAGGAAAAGAGATGGAAACTATCAATTTCAGCACATGTTCCATAACCATGTGCAAAAGTTAAAGGGAAATAGTCGATCAATAAAATATATTTTGTCTACAAAGTTATTGTTGTGTATATGGCTTCCAACCCATATGTTTCTTCCTTTGTTGGGTTGATGTTTATACTAAGGACTCTGGAAGCTCCAACTAATCGATCACCTTATGCAACCTGAACAGGGAAGGATTCAGTAGCGGACAATTAGAAAGACACAAAGTACTAACTAATCTATGTAGCAGAAGAACAAATCTCCATGTATATGTACAACTGTTGTTTCTTGATATATTCATGAAAAATTATAGCTAAGCCAATGGTGCCCAATCCAAGTATTTCTACCGAATCACCAGGATTCACCTTCCTTCCATTCCAGGCAGCTTCTAATCCTCCAAATCAATGTCGAGCACTCATTTTCTCATGCATCAACCTTTGAACCTTCGTGTATTTTGATAGGTAAGAATATCAATTGTATATATTTAAGAGAAAATTGTATAAGTATATTGCCTACAGGCACTCCACATCCAAGCAAACAGATCTTTTCCAATGGAGCTTTCGGATTCACTTTTGCAACACAGGACATGTGCACCACTGTATATTCACTGAATGTGGACAACCCAAAGAAATGATGGATGTGTTTTCCATCAAGAGAGAATCGACATTTTTTGTCAGTGTAAGTGACTCCTCTTATGATATCCTTCACGTCTTTTCATGAGGGAAGGAATTTTTGGGATAGCAATGTTCCAGTGAATCGATGAGATTCTAAATATTGGTTTAGGGCTCTAATGCATGACACCTGATAGTTGTGATCATTGATGGGCTTGGGGTCCTTCCTGATCGACATCAGTTTCGAGTAGGAGGCTATGGAATATTTCCAACCTGGATTCGACAAAGAGGCTAACAAGGAGGATCGTCAGATTTTCTTGTTGTCATTTCTTGGCGTCGGTTGCAGAGGCAGTTGTTGTTGATGTCCTCTCTTCTTCATTTTCAATGACAAGACATTTCGTTGTTGTTGCTGATGGAATCCGATCTCTTTGCCTTGATGCAAATGGACTGTGGACTCGTAAACTGAGAAAAATTTGGCTTGGTTGGTGATTCTTCTCCTTCCCACTCAAATTTGAGAAGAGTATATTTTCAAACTTCATTTCTTTATCCATGTACATAAAGTTTACCCGTCCAGCACGCTAAAAAAAAATTCATGGTTGGTTGTTTTGAGGTTTAAGATGGGTTCGTAGATGTGAGGTATCTAACACGGCACTATGTTCTCGAATTAATTAGACCGTATGCACTGGTAGGTTTATTATTAAAAAAAAAATTATTTATTTAAGTAGAGGGAAATTGATAACTAGGTATTATTTAGGGGGTTTTCTAAACGTTCAATTTTTTGAAATTTTTCACCCCAAAATAAATCTTTGTGAAATTTATATTTTTTGTTGTTTAAATTGTATTTTTTAATTCATAAATAGATTCATCATCATGAAAAATACTCAGGGCACTTGAATTATACAGACTCAATCACTCAAATCTAGAGTTCCAACCATTTCTGGTCGAATTTCAGTAAAAATTGATCAGAAAATATACTTGTAAAAACTCCAAAAAGTTGACCATTTAGATTACACGATTATTTAGACCATGTCTAAGTTTAAATTTCACTGACTCCCACTATAAACCCTAGGTTAGTGTCAATAGCCCATAAGCTAGTCTAATAGGAAACTTATGACTTAGCAAGGATCGAGATGTCTATAGAGACACCCGAGAGGGGGGTCCCACTCATGGGCGCTACCTATCCTTATAGACTTATCACAATGGGCCAAAGTCTCATCAAGGATTTGAACCAAGTGAAGAGAGTGCAAAACCTTCACTATCAAAGTTTAATATTTTTTTAAACCTCTCATTATTAGGGTCGTACTTTTTTGGAAACCATTCTTAGTATCACTATTACCATTCTCACTACTATTCTTAGGATCCCAAGGTTCTATCCTTCTTTGACACCATCGATACCTTGATATAATTTGGTTTTGAACTTGTAACCTAAACCTAAAGAATGTTGAGCATCTTTCCTACAAGGTTGAGTTTTTTTTATGTTTAAGTTACATAAATGTGGATAGTGGTTTCATTTTCATTGAGAATGGTAAAATTCATATTTTAAAAATATAAATTATGAATTGTGCTAGGAGAACATCAAAATATTCAAGAGGATGGGATATAAGGTTAATATGAACAAAATAATCTGACATGGTGTGTACTTTTTTATAGCTTCATTGAGAGCCAAAAACCCCTGAGAGTGTGAAAAGGGGGTGGAGAGCATGCCCCGTGTTACCAACTTGAGAAGCGGAGTTTAAGGAAAGTCACATTGGAACCTTCACAGTGGTCGTGACCTTATGCTTGGCAGAAAAAAACATAGTAGAAACTGATTTCCCACTGCCCTATGCCTTTTGGGTGATTACCATTAACATTGGCCCAAGATTTCTTCTACACCTATAAAGACATCCAAGGTTAAGAATCATTGTTATACTAATGGGTATAATAAAATTGAACGACATAGTGGAAACTGATTTCCCACTGCCCTATGCCTTTTGGGTGATTAACATTACATTGGCCCAAGATTTCTTCTACACCCGTAAAGACATCCAAGGTTAAGAATCATTATCATACTAATGGGTATAATAAGCTTGAGAAGGTTGGTTGATTGTGAACTAATGTAGATTGGATTTGGGTTTAGTTATAAACAAACAATCTTCAATCTTGTGGTCTAATCTTTGGCACTTAATCCAATGATTGGGGAACAACCTAATTAAAAATCTTATACCTCCTTAAATTAACACAGTTTTTCTAAAAAACTTTAAATGTACAAATTTGAGGAAAACCTTCTTTCTCGGGGTGAGGATTAAAGAAGGAAAATAAATTTATCCAAAGACTTGAAAATATGTTCAATGAAAAACCAAAATTACATAAGCTACATATGAAACTCTAAACATATAAGGAAACAAGGTTATACATTCTATTTAAACATGAAGTACTTCCTCATTCTCAAAAGCCATGATCTCTTGGATAGTCATAGATGCACCATTGAAGATAATATCCTTAGCCTTTGAATTTCTTTCTTTTGTGCTTCTCTTTTTCTATTTTACCCTCCTCTTTTGGAAGAAGTGTGATGGGTTAAGAGGAGGATGTGTGATGGGTTAACTCATAAGAGTTTTTCATTTTTGTAGAATGAAAGGATGTTCTTTCCTTTTTTATTTTTTACCATAGTGTTTCCTCTCATCTCGATAATCCACAGTTCAACTCCCACTTATGTGATCCTCTCATCTCCCTCTAACCTTTCCATTGCATTGCAATTGGATTTTGGAGAGGTTTCGGATGCTCCAATCATGGATTTTGTGTTGTTCCTCTCCTCTTGTGTTGCTTACATGAACTTCTCTTTTATCTCTATTACCTCTACATTGTATGGTCTTGACATGTTTTCTAATATGCAAGTCGAAATCACTCAATGCATTTCATTAAAAAAAAACAGTGTCTAATTAATATTGTGGCATGGATTTATTCTTTTATCAAGCATCCAACACAATAAGACACATATAATCAATTTCATAATCATTCATCACACAATATACATATTTTTAAGGAGAATCCTCATGGAGAATAAACTCCATTTAATATCAAAACCTTGGAGAATGTAATTCGATGAGTATTTGCAGCTATAAAATTCATGACCTTTAAGATTCAACATCCACAGGACTACATTTCACAATGCCTAATACTCCAAGTAATGTGCAAGTAACAAATTCAAGGCATGTCCTTTCCATGAGGAACTTCTTTTCTCTTGAAACATAACAACTATCTAAGTTCAATAAGTGATCGAATAGGGAAAATTATGTGCTCTACTTTGAAACCCTAACCAAACCCTATCTCTAATTGTTGGGATGATGGATAGCGATGGGAGAGGGAAAGAACCCTCTCCTAATGAAGAAGCACATTCCTTTAACGCGATGGTAGCGACCTCTGTGAAATCCTCCAAGGTGTAGAAATCCATATTTGTCAAAAAACTAGAAGAAATTCCCAAGGTTATCATCCCGCCATCCACCTCCAGAAAGAAAGCATTGGCTCTAGTAGATAGGGGACTAATCGGTCAATTTATAGGTACATGGCCATCTCAAAAGACAGTGGCATTGTGGCTAGAAAAAAACTGGAAACCTTTGATCAAAGGTTCACTGAATCATTTCTTTTACGACAAAGGTTTCTTCACATTTCTCTTCAAGTACAAGGAAGACACAGATTTAATATTCCGTAGTGGCCCATATTTCCTTGGAGTGAGAGGCATGTATTTCAATAAATGGACCCTTGATTTCAATCCAGAAAACAATTTTCCCTCTACAATTCAAGTCTGGGTGTGGTTCCCTCTCCTTCCTTTGCATTGTTGGAGTGATGATGCCCTTAAAATCATTGGTAACTTTATTGGTCAATTCATAGACAAGCCAGAACTGAAGGAAAACCTCTTCTCTTGCATCGAAATTTGAAAAGAGGTTGATCTGGAGAAAGGAATACCCGAGGCAATGATAATATCCTTGGATAATTGACAACATGTCCAACAGTTGTATTATGAACAATTTCCCTTCAAGTGCAAGTTGTGTCATGAATACGGGCACTTCACAAGAAATTGCAAAAAGTTTGAAGTGACTCCTCCAAGCAATGAGCGTGAAGAAAAATGGCAGGTGGTCTCATGAAAAATGGGTATCAATGGGAATATGGCACAATCTACAACTGACACCTCCAATGGGGGTTCAATAAACTCGTTCATAGAAATGAAATCACCCACTAAACGAAATGCAAACCCTTATCAAAAGGCGACCATGTCCTCATCGAAACAGTTCAAATACTTATCACAACTGGAAGAAATTGAAGAAGAGGGAATCCATATCATTCTTGGTACTAGGACAACACCGACCGAGCAACATTTAGTCCAAATCAGCACCCATTCAAACCCAAAATTGAGCGTCGTTCCCCTACAACAAAAAGGAAATACGGTGATCATCTTTGAAAGTTTGATGGAAACAAGCATCAATCCAATAGAACCAAGGCCAAAATATTAGGACGCATTGAAAGACGCAAAAATCACATTCTCATATGTGAAATACAGCTCAGAGATGGATAGCCTGGGTGAAGAGGGGCAAGATGATCGGGCCTAAAAATAATACATGTCGCAAAAGTCAAGACGACAAGCCTCAAGGTCTGTCTAGGAAGAAGAAGCTAAAAAATACGCTCTTCTAGGGTCACAAAAAACCCTTCCAAGTATGATAGTAGGGGGAACTAGGAATTTGAAACCCCAAAGCAGAAATGTTTTGAATAAAGGAAGTTCCCTTTCAAATCCATTAAAATAATTATTGTGTTCTCTTGGAACTATAGGGGGTTAGGCAGTACCCTAAAGACCCTCATTATCAAAGACTTGATAAAATAATAAAAGACTAGTATGCTCCTTTAGGAGACCAATATGAAAGAAGACGAAGTTTCAAAGTTAGGGAAACACCTTTGGAAGTCAAGTAACCTCATTATCTAAGATGCCAGAGGAGCTTCAGGAGGAATCTGCACATTTTGGAGCGAACAAGAGGTAAGACTTGAACATCATATCAAATCTCAGCATTGGATTTCTAACTAAGTTATATCGCATGTATAGTGGTTCTATATTCACAATAAGAAATGTAAATATGTCAGTCAACCTAATCCAGGTGGATATTGGTGGCCACCCACCTATTCCAACTAGCTCCTCTTGATAGTTTTTAGTTCATCATGTGGCCACCCACCTATATGTGGTCAGTGCTTTCTCTATGGTCATTTTTATGGTCATTTCTTGCTCTATCCATCATTTTCTACTTCTTTATTGACTCCTCCATGTGGTCTACTTCTTCATTTCTAATAGATTCAACTTCCAAAGATGAAAAATACTCATCACTTTTTGTTAAGAATCCATCCCATGAAATTTGATGTGGTTTCTTGACCAAAGTTTCACATATGAGTAACTTCACAAGCCCAAAGTATCACATATGCATAACTATGACCCTGATGGCAGAGTAATCTATATTTGATTGTGTTGCTGGTAAGAAACAAAATGACTAATTTTTTTTATAAGGAAGAGGACTGGAAAAATTTTCTATGAAATTCCAGTTTTATGTAATAGACTAAAATCCCTTTGGAAGAATCGATGGTAGAATTTATTTAAGGAAGAAAATGTTGGGAGGTGCGTTGATGGAATTTGTGCGAGAGGATATCCTTGTATTGCAATGTTTGTGGAAGGGATTTGATAAAGGGGAGCGTTGAGAAGGGGAATGAGACCCAACAAAAAATCATGTTTAGGCAAAAGCGATCTATAGAAGAAAATTAAATTTGTTTAGAGAGCAAGAACATTGTGGAAATAATTACCGATCTTCGCAACATTGCTCCTCTATTGGTGGGGTGATCTCCTCTGTCACTCAATGCACTCATGTAGGCTCCTTCCTTCTCCTATGGGATCCTTCCTTCTCTTGTGGGGTGATCTCCTCTGTCCCAGCTTGCTGTCGATCAGGGTCGACTGATTTGTTTTTAGTGTGGGTTCTGGAATTCGGGTGCAGTACTGATCGTAGGTGGGGTTTTTAAATTTGGGCGTTGTGTGGGTTTTCTATAGTGGTCAGGTTTTGTTTGCTATTTTTTTTTTTTTGTTTATAATATATATAATTAATATATGTTTTGGGGGGTTTATAATATATGTTTGGTTTTGTTTTTTTTTCGTTTATATATTATATATTTTATATAATAATATAATTAATATATATTATATTGAGGGCGTAACGGTTAAGAACATGAGTTTACTCCCTATAGGTCATAGGTTTACGAAGATATGATTGCAATGACGATGAAGATGAAAGTGACGATGATGACGATGAAAATGGTGATGATGATGATAATGGAGGACTTATTTGACCCAAATGTACTAGTCCTTCTGGAGAAGTAACCAAATGAACCAATCAATTTTTCCAACATCACCTTTGAGGGTTTTCAATACTAGTCTGTATGCAAAGTTAATGGTTTTCTTTCATTAATACTATGAGTCCACAGTCTAATCTACCAATGGTACAAATTATTGGTCTTACTTCCAGCACATGGATTCAATTTACTTCCCTTGAATATCTCCACTGCTCTGCCTCTGTCATATGGGGCTATGACTCGATGCTAATCACCGGTGTTGTAGCTAAAACTGATGGCTATGCCAAACCTTTGTAAATAAATCCACCACCACTTGGAAAACCAGTAGCGGTCTCTATAAACCCTCAATCCATGGATAACGACTCAAATCCACAACTACCAAGTCTGGTTGCTATGCTTTAACTCAAAATCAAGTGGGGCTACTCGAATATTCCATCATACATAATGTTGCTTCGGGATAAACGTGGTAAATCAAAAAAATGACCAGTGGTGTGGGTGGTTCTTGTTGGGTGGTCTGTTCCTCTACCTCTTTTGGATTGAGTTTTTTCTATATGAACTTACCCTAAGCAGCAAACAAACGATGTATGGGGAATTGAGACCAATTTTTGTTGACTTTTGCGAGGTACCTCCCTCCCACCAACCTTCCTCCCACTAAGTTTATTGACATTATTGTCATTATTTTTTTTTATTATTATCATTATTAATTAATTTATTTCTTTTCATGTGATGCATCCTTACATTACATAGAATACAAAATTATCATGTCAATCAATCCACCATTGTGAGTTGGTTCAATTAGTCGATTCCTAAACACATCATCTAGCCACCTCCCTAATGTTTTTTTGACCATCTAAGCACCTTCATTTTTATCCAAAACTCAACACTAGGAGTATGTTTTTCAATGTTCTTCAATGTTGGCAAGAAGGTTATAGTCTAGGACACCAATACAAGTGGGGATACCATTGGATACTTTTGTATAGATATATCCTTCTTAAATCCAACAACACTATAGCCTCACACATGGCTATCTTATATGCCATTCACTCTCACAACATGATCATAAGTCCTAACTTTTCTTGGTGATTACCAATATGTCCAATAGTTTTTACCTTTACCATTAATAGATTTTGAACATTCTTTATATGTCCAATATTTCTTACCTTTACCATACCCCACCTGGGTATCATTCATATAAATGAATTCAAACATCATAAACATATCAACTTGTGATACCAAAGCATGGTTGAAGGAATTGTTATCCAGTTTCTTTTCAGTGTTGATGCAACATTGGCATGACCAATTTCATACCTATAAGGTTTCTATCAACATATTTGATGTTACCTAATCCACTAGTGAATTATGTAAAATCACATGATCCCTTATCCAAACTATTGACAAGCATCCTCTCGACCTTATTCTTTCTGATGAGGTTGACTATCATAGGTAGTTGCATCATCAACATCTTCAACCATGTCCTCAAGCATTCCTAGTTATGCAATCACATCAACCACATTTAGTCATCACACCATGCTCATTGCATATGTTATAACAAAAAACCACTTTTAATCAATATGCAATACCATATATGTTCAAGCATATCTATATGCACTCTACTAGATATTAACTTGCAATATGCCCACTAGTGAAAAATAAAATATAGTGTTGTGAATTGTTGTTTTGTCATTAATATTTCACGTTGAACTTGAAATTTTCCACAATTTCTTGGAGTTATTGCAATGGAATGCCAAATTCGCCTAGATTTATGTGACTCTTTGCAATAGAGTGTTGAGTTCATGTAGAGTTATAAAATGATTCATAAATATAGAACTCAAAATTCACCTCGATATCTTTGATTAAGGGGTTTAATGGTCACAATTTAACTAGGTAAGTGATTTATTCATAGTTTATACTCTCATCAATTTAAACACCTAAAATAGAAGCATTTTGAAGAGATTTGAGGGTGTCAAGTCTTCCAACCATTGTCTTATTAGGGATCACACTTATAAAATAATGGGTTAGTGATTTAGTCTTTTTCATCTAAAATAATTGATTCTAGTAATGTAGAGCAAAACCAATGCCTTCAATTTGGGTTTCTGGTTAAATTAATGATTTCATATTATGTTTAGTCCTTAGTCTAAGTAGTATTGGAGGGAGATTTTAATGGTAGCAATTACCCATTCTTATTTGTAGGTTCCAATTGTTGCTACTTTGTTAGAATAGGGCTTATGTTATATCACCCATAGTTATACGAAAAAAACCATTCATTTTATTACATTTAAGCCCCCTCGGTGTAATTACTCAGGGGTTAAGGCTTTAAAATATTATCTTCATTCAAGGGTATATAATCATTGACAATTATAAAAAAAAAAATTGCACGTTGTTCGGGTTTTCTGATTAGCATACAATTATACTATAGTCGTTGACTTGGAGCATATATTTTTCCTCCAATTAGTGGACTAGTTTCAAAAACCTCAATTTTTCATCACCTTGTCTACTATCAATCCAATGATTTCAATTATCAAAAAAACATGCTCTTTGATTTGATCCATATTTTCTTATTACCATACTAATTTGTTGGTTTTGTTAATTAACTRCACCAATTAACATTCACATAGTTTTCTACCATTTCACTATTACTACTTATATCCCAAAATTGATTATGCAAGATACAACCTAGATTAGTGAATTTTCTCTATGATTTTTGTTCGTTTTCTATATTAAGAAACATCCTTTTGACTTCTATGGTGTTTATGGTTAGAATGGTGATGGATGGTAGATTGATTTCAATGCAGTTTTCCTCAGTTTTCACATACATGGATGTAAAATCTCTACATGGTTTTTTTATGAAGATATCAAATTATTGAAATGGTAGTTGTGATAGGGGATAATTCCCCACTTACTAGGGTCAAATCAATGGCAAAGAAAACAAAATATACTATCGCTATATTTCTATATCAGTTGTGTATGTCAATGCAACATGAATATATGAAGAAGAATACATGTGGCTAGGCATATATCCCCCTTTATTTGTATTTCAAAAGTAATCCCGAGAGTGTCCTGAATACTCTAAATGATCTAATCCTCTCTTCAAATATATGAACATAAAGAGAAACACAACCTTCCCCAAACAATCAAGTATAGAAGTCAAGAAACCCTCCCCATATTATAGTTATATAGAAGTCAACCTTCCCTATACTAAGTTATAGATGTCATATTTATTACATGATCGTCCATGTGAGCACTAGTGAATGGGGCCAACGTTGAAATTTCTTCAATATGTGTCTGTATGCATCGAAATTCAACATGGTTAGACTAGACACATGCCTTGATGGTATGGGAGGGTTTCAAGATTCAAGGATGTATGATGTCTCGACCACATAATCTTTGAGATCGTCCATGTTTGCAACAAAGTTCATAATGGGGATCATCTTTGATATGTCATGGTACTACTCTTCTAGTGGGTGCACAATATCACAAGAATATGTCTTCTTGCCCTCCTCCATTGGATGAGAAAGTCAACGACAATTTTCTCTTGTGGATGAGTAGTTTGGTGGCAGCATTCTTTCAAGTTGTAATTAGGTACACTTTTGTATTAAGTTGGATCATCACAACACCACTCTATTTTCTTCCAACTATCACTGACTAGATACTTGGTTAAAGGTTTTCTAATTTTTCTAAAGGCATGGGGTTAAGGTATGGGAGGGTTTCGATACTTAAGGATGTTTGGTGTCACCGCATAATATTTAAGGAGGGTTTGATTATTGAATCACCAAGTTGAGTTGATGTCACAGAAGCTTCAATTCACCCACCGATGTCATCTTGCACTGACCCCGCATAGTGAGAAGTGAATGGGGCCAACATTGAAATTTATTCAAACTGTGCATGTATGCATCGAAATTAGACATGGTTAGACTAGACACATACCTTGACGGTATGGGAGGGTTTCAAGACTCAAGGATGCATGATGTCCCAACCACATAATCTTTGAGATTGTCCATGTTTGCAACAACGTTCATAATGGGCGTCTCATTGTCAAATGTCATTGTTTCCATCTATAGAATCTTTGTTGGAACTCTCTTGAAATGTCATGGAACTTCCAATTCAACCACCAAAAATTTCATGCACCGACCTTGCATAGTGAGCAGTGAATGGGGCCAATGTTGAAATTTCTTCAATATGTGCATGTATGCATCAAATTTGACATGGTTAGACTAGACACATGCCTTGACAGTATGGGAGGGTTTCAAGACTCAAGGATGTTTGATGTCTCTGCCACATAATCTTTGAGATTTTCCATGTTTGTAACAACGTTCATAATGGGGTGTCTCATATTTGTCAAATGGTGTTGTTTCCATCCATAGAATCTTTGTTGGAACTCTCTTGAAATGTCATGGAACTTCCAATTCAACCACCAAAACTTTCATGCACCGACCCTGCATAGTGAGCAGTGAATGGGGCCAACGTTGAAATTTCTTCAATATGTGCATGTATGCATCAAATTTGGCATGGTTAGACTAGACACATGCCTTGAAGGTATGGGAGGATTTCAAGACTCAAGGATGTTTGATGTCTCGTCCACATAATCTTTGAGATCGTCCATGTTTGCAACAACGTTCATAATGGGGTGTCTCATATTTGTCAAATGTCGTTGTTTCCATCCGTAGATTATTTGTTGGAACTCTCTTGAAATGTCATGGAACTTCCAATTCAACCACCATAAATTCCATGCACCGACCCCGCATAGTGAGCACCATTGAATGGGGCCAACGTTGAAATTTCTTCAATATGTGCTTGTATGCATCGAAATTTGACATGGTTAGACTAGACACATGCCTTGACGGTATGGGAGGGTTTCAAGACTCAAGGATGTATGATGTCATACAGAAACATTTTGAAAACATTTCAACGTTGGTCCCATTCGCAGGTCATTGTGTCCCATCATGTACTCTAGCCCTAGTACAATGTCGTTTAATAGTTGTTTCCTTTAAAATTCGACCGATCTGAAAATTAAAATGAAACGAGAAGAGCCCTAGTACAATGACTTTTAATACTTGTACTCTAGTCGAGAAGACCTACAAACCATTTTTGAAGTGTCATTATTATAGCAAACTTGTCGCAACATCCATAAAATGCAACATATTTATAGATTGTAGAACGTCGCAATTCTGACCATCATTGACCAAATCAAATTTGACTTGGTCAAAATACTAGGTGATCGTTGGAGGGGGGAAAACATAGTTTCCACAACGTCGCAACTGCGACACCTATCTTCACAAATGTGGCAAGAGAGATGACTATGTCACAAACGTGGCAAGAGAGACTATTATGTGGAAAATGTGGCAAGAGAGACGACAACGTGGCAAGAGAGACGTCAACGTGGCAATAACGACGTTATTGGACAATATGGAAAAAAACAAAATCCTCTATTTTTTGACAGTATGGCCAATTTTGTTCATAACGCCGCAAATAGAACGTCGAAATTTTTACAACATGTACTAGTGATAGTATAGTTGGAAAGTGACTGGATGTTGAGGTGGTAGATCCATACAGGAAGGTGGTAGATGACATGGTAGGATTTTGATGTAAGAAACAGGTGGACCAACTATAGAGTGCCATGTGGCACTCTCTAACTGGCCAAATTTGGCTAAGGGAATAAAATTGGTTGGGTCAAATGGGAATCGAATCCATGACCTATGCAGGAATATTCCCAGAATATTCTAACAAATTCATAATATTCTTCCTACCATTGTGCCACATCCATCAGTTGGTTAGAACAACCAATGAAATTATATTTAAAGTTGTAACCATGAAGCCCAAGCATATAAGGGGTCAGTTAGGTCGACTTACCCTATATAAACCTAGCATCGAGCCTATGCACAACATGGAAATGTGTGGAGAGGTCTAGAATGAATCCTGAGCTAGGATTTTTTACTAGAAGTTGTACTTTTGCATCATTTTGTGTGCTAAGAGTTTATGCTCATGAGATTTTGAGCTTTGGGACTCTTTAAGAGAAGTATAGGGTGTTTATACTCATTTTTCTCAGTTTTCCAAGAGGAGTATGACGGTGATGTCAGTTCTGTGATAAAGTGTTTTGTATAAAATTATTAATTCCATTTGCTATGTATCATACCCATAGTTTCATTATGCGTGCACAATGGGTCTTTAAGCACCTATTCATAACACAGTCAATTTTATACTCATTTTTCTCAGAATTTTGAGAGGAATTCAGTGATAACCTCTGTTTTGGGGTTTGAGTAGTAGAATTGAAGGTTGTCTTCAAATTTTTCATTGTAATTCATCATTGTATCAAGCATTTGAGCATTAATAGAGTGGTATCACTATTTGGAAGTGGAACCAGAGACGTAGCCCAAGATGGGTGAACTTCATTATCAAACTGTGTAATGAGATTTGTTATTTGTTTTCTCTATTTCTCTTTATTTAGGCACTTATTATTTCTGCAAGTTATTATTAGTTGATGAAGTTTATGGATACCCACATGATATTTTGCAAATAGTAAGGATTATCTTAATTTTCGGAATCTGGTCGGATGTTTAGTGTCTTCTTAAAAACTAATTGACATCTAAGGATTTTTGGTTCATGTGGTATCAAGTTGTTTTGACATGTATTTGCAAGTGAATGATTGTGAGGTCCAAACTCAAGCTTGGTGAAGGATCATTTGAATATTTCATTCCTAAGATTGGTTCGAGGCGTGCATTTCAAAAGTAAGAAATGGCTTCAACAAAAGACATGGATTCTTCTAATCCAAATCCTCTTGGTACTGAAGAGACATTATTTTCTGCATTCATGGAAATAAAGGCTATGGTAGAAGAAATTTATGAAGATCGAAAGAAGGCCAAGGGAACTTGTGGTAAAGGAAAAGAAAAGCCACATAACTTCAAGAAGCAATCAAAGAAGCCACATAACTTCGAGAAGCAATTGAAGGGAAAAGAAGAAGAGAATCCTACATGTTCTCATTACAAGAAGAAAGGACATGAGAAGGAAACATGTTAGAAGTTGCATCCAAATAGGTTACCAAAGAAGTTCAAGGACAAGGGTAAATAGAACGCCACAACCATAGTTCAGGATCTTCGATCAGATTCTAAATTTACAACTATGGGCATTAAAGGTATATTTTATGTTGCTAGTTTTATTTCACATACTTCTTCTTCAAAGGCTAATGCAATCCATAATGGAAGGTAAATAAATGAATTGTTTCATTTATGAGTTATCTAAAATCATATTAAGATTGATACACTTGTTGATAGTGGATTACAAGTAAATCTTATTTCAAAGCAAGTTATTCAGAATTTGGGATTAGAAACTAGGCCTCATACAAGACCATATCCTTTGGGTTGGATTTCTGATAATGCTCAGTTACAGGTAACTAAGAAATGCAATTTATTGTAACAGGTCACATACATTTTCATTGATGAGGTAGAGTTAGATGTTGTTCCACTTGACATTTGTGGGAACGGTTTTTGGAAGTCCATACTTGTATGAAAGGAAGTCCATTTTCTACAGGGAACTGAACAAGTACCATATTTTCAAGGATGGGATTGAGTTCATTTTGAGAGCTCATCAAATGAATACAAATTTGACAGTTTTCACTATAGGGAACGTGAAAATGCTAGTTAATTCTAGTATCCAGGATCCAAATTTACAACCTGTGATTGAAAGTAAAATAGGTCCTTTGGTTGATGTTTTTCTTGTTAATAGGTGCAAATATGTTGATGGTTCATTCTATTTCGCATATGTATATTCAATTTTTTTGTTAAGTTTATTACTAATCAGTGGAATATGTTTAGTATATGCAACAATGAATGATGGAGTTTGTGAATTTAAGGGAATGATTAACTTGGTCTATAATGTTTTTTAGTATTCATTATTGTTGTGATGAGTCAGGTGCTTATTATCCAAGCAGGATGGATGGATGATACTAGACAAGTGAGGCGACAATATCATCACTTCATTTATGAATGAACCAGAATTTTGGAGATTATATTGGTTGCTTGGATGACCTATAATTGGATCCAGTGATTTATGGGATTCAAAGTCAGTGTCGACATCATAGGCATAAAACTGAAAGAATTCTTCCAATACTGTAAGAATAAGGAGACCTTATTCCTTTACATGGAAGTTGCATGTAGTGGAACAATTATGATTATCATTTTGGGAAAGAAACCTAAAATGGAACGTTAATGTTCATATGTAAATTCCATGTTCATGTAAGATGTATACCTTGTACAAAAGCAAGTCAAACAGTACAGATGTTTGTGGAAAACATGTTTAGATTTTTGTTTCAGGGAAGGACAGAGGAAATGAACTTAAATTTCATTCAGAGACTCCTAGAGATACATCAAGTAGAACATGAATAGTTAATCCAAAATGGGTGAGGCGTAGACTAGAATTCGACTTAGCTTCATGATTTTCGAGACGGATTGTCTTCAAGAAAAGAGGAGATGGGAGTGAATGTTGAGTTTAGGATTCAGATATGGATATTGCAGAGTAGAGATTCAGTGAGAAGAATTTTTTAATGAAGGAACCAGTGAGCCAGAAACTAGAGCTAGAGCCATAAAAAGGAACCATAGCCAGTAGCTATGAGCCAAAGCCATTGTCAGAGTTGCTTCCAGGAGCCAGGGCCAGAGTTAGAGTTGTTTCTAAGAGATATAGTCAGAGCCGTCTTCCAAGGAAGAAAATAGAAGTACAATAATCTAGATTGGTTTCCTTGAGTTTTTAGAAGTTCAAAAAGGAGATCAAATATGTATTCAAGATGAAGATCCAAGGAAAAGATCAATTCCAAGATGGATATTAATAAAAATGTACTTCATTAAGGTGGAAGAGTGAAGAATATTTATCATCACTAAGTTGTTGAATATTCCATGAAGAGAATTGTAGTAAGGTGGAAGAGTGAAGAGTATTTATCATCACTATGTTTATGAAAGATCCATACTTTTTGAGGACCAAAATTTCTTCAGTTGGAAGGTGTGATCCAATAGTATCTAGAACACTCAAAGAGATCCAACAGGATCCAAAATGCTCAAAAATTGATAATCTGAAATGATCTTGAAAATGACTTCATTATGTATAGATCGACAAGATCTTTCCAACTGTGCATGAATCGCCTCAAACAGATGTTGTATGAGAAAGTTATGGTCGTTTGAATTTTTCAAGAAAAAGGTAAAATGTGGGTGCCACGTGGCAGGCCCACAAACTACCATGTGGACAATCCATACAATTGATAAGGAACAGGATGAGATCAACATGATGTCATCATGCTGACATGGTAGCATGATAGGTTGTCATGTGTCACTCAAATTTGGAATTTTTGGGGTCTAGTCGGACCTATCTGGAAATAACACATGGAAAGTCGTATGGGTGACGTGGCATGACTGTACAATACACTTGGTAGGTGATTGGATGTTGAGGTGGAAGATCTATACACGAAGGTGGAAGATGACATGGTAGGATGTTGATGCAGTAAATAGGTAGACCAACCAGAGAATGCCATGTGGCACTCTCTGATTGGCCAAATTTGGCTAAGGGAATCAAATGAGTTGGGTCAAATGGGAATCGAACCCATGACCTGTGGGGGAATATTCCTAGATTATTCCAACGACTTCATAATATTCCTCCTACCATTGTGCCACATGCACCAGTTGGTTAGAACAACCAACGAAATTATATTTAAAGTTATAATCATGAAACCTGAGCATATAGGGGGTCAGTTAGGCCGACTTACCCTATATAAACCTAGCACCGAGCCTCTGCATGACATGGAAATGTGTGAAAAGGTCTGGCACCGATCCTGAGGTTGGATTTTTCACTAGAAGTTATACCTTTGCATATTTTTGTGTGCCAAGAGTTTATGCTCATCATATTTTGAGCTTTGGGACTCTTTGAAAGAAGTATAGAGTGTTTATACTCATTTTTCTCAATTTTTCGAGAGGATTATGCTGGTGATTTCAATTATGTGCTAAAGTGTTGGGTATGAAATTATTAGTTCCATTTTCTATGTATGAGACCCATAGTCTCATTATGCATGCAAAAGGGGGTCTTTAAGAACATGTTTAGAACATAGTCAAGTTTATACTCATTTTTCTCAAAATTTTGAGAGGAATTCAATGATAACCTTTGTTTCTGGGTTTGAGTAGCAGAATTTAAGGGTGTATTCAAATTTTTCATTGTAATTCATCATTATATCAAGCATTGGAGCATTAATAGAGTGATATCACTATTTGGAGGTAGACTTGGAGACATAACCCAAGATGGGTGAGATCCATTATCAAACTGTGTAATCAAATGTGTTGTTTGTTGTCTCTATTACTCTTTATTTTGGCACTCATTATTTCCACAAGTTATTATTAGTTGATGAAGTTTATGGATAAATAAGTGTTTTCACATGATATTTTGAAAATAATCAAGATGATATTAATTTCTCGAATCTGGTCAGATGTTTAGAGTCTCCTTAAGAACTAATTGACATCTAATCATTTTCGGATCACTTCCCCCATTTATGGAAGCATAACCCCCCATCTCTTTTTAGTTCTTTGTTTGCAGCCAATAGAGTTTTCATATTATAATTGAATATACAATTGTAGTTCACATATATATGGCTTATAACCATTTCAAAATTACATTTAGATTCATAGTGTGGATAAAAAATAGGACATTATAGGATATGTCTTGGGGCCCTATAGATGGTATTGGGTGTAACACCCCAAGACCGATCCCCAGTTGTAAATGTGAATATGTTTCGTAGGCTGGTGAGCTAGTTTATTATAAGTCAAGAGGCTTATGTGATTATTAGGTCAGAGAACCTAGATGCTAAAGGCCAATGGGTTTATTTTTGTATATGTAAACACTCATATCATTAATATAATACATCATTGTGTGTAGACTGACCATGATAAAAGAGTATGGGGGACTAAAATCCATTAGGAAGGGAAAGGGAGGGGCTATGAGACTAGGAAAAAGGGATAAGCTTGATGGCTTAACTCCATGAGAATATTGTATTATTATTTCCTAAAGACTATGGTAAGGATAATTATTTTATCCTAAGTCTCATGGAAGAGGGAATGAATCACAAGTGGAGAGAAAGAGAACTCCTAGAGAGCCATGTGTCAATCGGGGGACATGCAAATATATGTGGGGAAAATAGTTTTTTTTACCATATTCCTCCATTCACACATGCACTCAACATCGATGCACTAGACCATTATTCTAGATGATGAAATAATTCACGCACTCAACCATTCTCTCCATCGTTGAACCTTAGCATCAATCATGCACTCCTGGAGCCTGCACACACTTTGCATCTACCCCATACATTTCCTATTATACACAGTGCACCTGTAATTTATCTTAACCCATATTGTGCCTTAATTGAAGGTTATTTCTTCTTGCATTACTTGTTCCTTACCTAAACTTTGTTTTGACCATCACCCATACCTTTCCAGTTATGTGTAGCTCCATGTTCATTTCCTAAGCATGGTTAGTTCCACCACCTATTCCATAATCTATTTTTTTTTGCTACATTCACCTGAGCCAATACCTGGTTGAATATAGTGATGGATTGAATAAGTGGGCTTTTAGGCTTGTGGGATTGAAGAGGCAGTTTGTCATGCCCGTGAGAAAATCTCTCTAGGTGACTAAATTGTTGGGGAATTGAATTCTTGAAGGAGCCCTACTGCAGTTAAAGTGCTATGAGACATCATGTTCGGCATGTTGTTGAAGCCATGGAAGGGAAGTGGGGCAATCAAAGGGAAATTGAGCATAGAAGGGTCACACTTCCTAGGGTGTGACATGCATGTGGGGAATGAGAGGTTGTATGCTGGTATTTTGAGTTGGATCTTGGGACGAAATCCTTCTTGTTGTATGTATTGTCTTAGCCTAGCTAGGAATCCCTTTACCCTAGTGTAGTTTAGTCCCAGATCGGGGGTGACCCACTGATGAGAGCTTTAATTAGTGTGGTCTAAGGCTAGGAGGTTTGTGGAAGGTCTGCACGCAGTTGGTGTTCTTCTATAAAAATATAATTATTAATTATGTATTCAATTGCTTGTTGTGAATTTGTACATGTCTTTATAATTATGAGTATTTCCTATGTAGGTTGTATGTATAGGCTTACTATTATTAGTGTGGTGACCCACTGATGAGAGCTTTAATTAGTGTGGTCTAAGGCTAGGAGGTTTGTGGAAGGTCTGCACGCAGTTGGTGTTCTTCTATAAAAATATAATTATTAATTATGTATTCAATTGCTTGTTGTGAATTTGTACATGTCTTTATAATTATGAGTATTTCCTATGTAGGTTGTATGTATAGGATTACTATTATTTCCACATGAATCTATGCATTAGAAGTATTTATTTGTCTGTATTAAATTTGTATAAATATATACTGTAAAAATGAATAATTGTTACGTGGCATAGTCCAATGGCTTAAAGTTGGGGATGTTACAATTTAGTTTCAGAGCTTAGTAAGAGTTTGTTTATGGAGTAGCATGGCTCATCCAGGAAGGTTAGGGATGTTACAAATTGGTATCAAAGATCTATTTTTCAACACTGATCCTAGATGGGCCGTATAAGTGGAAATTGAAGAAAAAATTTCAGAATGAATTGTTGTCAAAATGGACAAAATTTGTGTTTTAGAACATCCATGAGTTCCAAGAGGGCGCTGAAAGAACTCCTTAGCTATGTTTGAAAGCTCAAAAATTTTAGCGGTTCGAGAAAGCCAACAGAGGACAGAAACCACAATAATTGTGGTTTTGGGGCCACAAAGTTTAGATTTGAGCCATCATATCTGTTTGAGAGAAGGAAGAACATTCACACCCGTTAGATATGGGAAAGTATCGTAGCGGTTAACCTTCAAGTCCTTCGGACTTCCTTGCTTCGACAAATGTTTTAATATTTTGACAAAAGGAGGAAAAATCCCTGAAGCTCTGAAGTCCCGAAATAGATCTACACCGTAGATCATTTGGGAGAAGGTGGAATGTTGGATTCCCCTAGTAGTTTGGTAGTTCGAAACTCCAGGGAAATTTGGTTGTGGGTGCACGGAGTGGAAAGTTTCTCGAAGTCCCGAAGTTCGGAACCAATCCAGACCGCTCATATTTAGGGACACGTGTCCAAAGATAAGAAAGTATCCAAAATTTTTACATTTGGCAGTTCGAGGTTGGGGTGGTGTTCGCAAATGAAATCCTCTGAAGCCCAAAGTTTCAAAGTCTCGAAGTTACAAAGTCCCTAAGTGTCGGATGTGGTGTGGCATGATGATGTCACCTAAGGTGAAGTGGATCCACTTTACACCTGCCATGTGTCAAATTTATCTATGCTTTTGATAGGATTTATGTACCACTTGTGATTTGACACGTGTTTCTCGTTAGTGGGGCCATGTGTTACCACCATATTATGGACATGTAGCACCCCTAGTGTGCAGTACTAAGTGGACCCCAAAAGTTCAAAAGTTCAGTATTCGAGAGAAATTGTTTAGGTTGTTGTATGAATCTTTCAATCCCGAAGCTCCAAAGCGTCGGAGTCCCAAAACTCAGGAGAAGCACCATTTTGGGGGGGATTTGCCACTTCTTCGTTTGGAGGAAAGGTTGTGTGGTGTAGACAGAATCTCTGAAGCCTGAAGTGTTGAAGTTCTAGAGCCCCGAAGCTCTGAAGAAGCACCTATTCAGTAGTTCGTTGATTCGACATTCAGAGGAAGTAAAGTATGTTGAAGGAGAAGCCTATGAAGCCCAAAGTTTTGGAGCCCCAGAGTCCCAAAGCTATGTAGAAGTTCCTATCATCTAGTGCTTGGTCATATTCCATGTTCATATGCGATTGGGGTCTAAAATAAAGGGGGCTAATGCCCGAAAATGATTTTGATGAAAGAAAAGGGCTTAGAGAAGAAGCCCGCAGATTACTAAATTATATAGACCTACAATTGTGGTAAAGTACAAAAAACCTATAAGCCTAAAGAGAGGATTCATCATGATTCTGAGAGCTAATTTAGCTTCATAAGAAGATCACGTATACAAGGATTAGCCTCACGAAAAAGACAATTTTCAGATATCCATAACTTTATTCTCAAGCCTCAGAATTTAGTAAGGGAGAATTCGTTGGAAAGGTATTTAACAGTAGAATATAAATGTTCACCCAAAAAATTGATTTGAATAATCAATTTCTCACAAAAATAGAAGAAATAATTCTGATGTATTATTCAACCATAAAGGTTCATAACTTCATGAAATTGTTGAATCCATTAGCCTGACAAGTCCTGTTGGTTGCACATTTTGCATAGTTAACAACAACTAGACAAGATCAGGATCAGCACAGAGTGTAGGAGCATGGAATATACAAAGGGAGTGTACATCTAGGAAGGTGAGATCGCAGGGATGGATTTCCATTTAAGTAATGAAGTTGCAAACTTAATTGGACATGGAGAAGGAAAGGAAGAAATATTGAACTTGGCAGAGATGATTAAAAATTTGAAAAAGGATGTCCAAATCCACAAGGCTTATAATGAAAGCCTTATGAAATTCAAGGAGAATAAGGACAACTTCACCATGAAGTTAATGCATAGCTTGAACAGAATATAAAATAAATTGGATAAGGAGAGTGGCTCAATCAAATCAGAAAGTTACAGGTCTCCTGATGAGAAAAGAAAAACAAAGAGTGTTAGTAGACATCACCATCACTCCCTGAGGCATTTCAATAGGAGAAAACACAACAACTCAACTCCATCCCCTGTCAGGAAGCATTAGAAGAGGTATGGGGTGGATGAACGAAGATGAGAAATGAAAAATATCAAACCTCCTACATTAAATGGTGAGCACAAGAATGATGAATATGCAGAGACATGGTTGTTAGGCATGAGAAAGTATTTTCAATTACATAATTATTATACATATTCAACAGGAATAATTTCTATCTATCGGCTCAAAAGAAAAGCATCCATGTGGTGGAATTAGCTTGTGCAGGTGCATCCCATTAAGGAGAAAAAGGTTACTTGGAAGGAATTCAAGAAGTGTTTTGAAAAGAAATACTTGACTAAGAGATACTATGACAATAAAATGAAGGATTTATTTGAACTCAATCTTGGGAGTATTACCATTGATGAATATGAAAGAAGGGTTTTGGAGTTGTTAAAGTATGCTTCTTTCATCAAGGATGCGACTATGAAGATTCAGAGGTATCAGAGTGGGATTCCATATTTCATCGGTGATAAGATTTAATATGATGATACCAAGACTTTCGAGGAGACCATGAGGCGAGCTAAATTCCTATACAATCAACATAAAGGAAAGCCAACTTTCCAAAAATCTTGGGAAGACAAAAAGAAGTTCAAGATGGATCAGAGGAAGAATGGAAATAAGCCACCATTATTTAGAAACAATCCTTAGGGACAACCAACTTTTAGAGAACCCATCATAATTGATACAGGAGGGCAAAGGCCAAGGCAACCACCTATTCAATGTTGGGGTTGTAAAGGAGATCATATGTTCAAATATTATCCCCACGGGGGTGAAAAGGTGAGAATTGTTCACAATTTACAACAAGCTAAAATGGTGGAGGACATGGGCACAAGTGTGGAAAGGATCTATGCAGCCCTGGACAACAAGCAAGCAAAATTTTAGTCACATATGATTGAATTGAAAGGTATGATCAAAAACCATGCCATTGTAATTATAATTGATTTAGGAGCTAGTCATTGTTATATAGATCCTAAGATGGTGGAAATATTTCATTTGCTAAGAAGCAAGCATGGAAAATATTGGTTGGTGCAGCTGACTACTGGAGCCAAAAGAAAATTTAATGAGATGGTTAAGTCATGTCCTATGGACATGAATGGACTAAACACCAGGGAAGATTTGAACATATTTCCTTTAGGTTCCCATGACTATCTAATTGGGATGGATTGGTTGGACCAACACCATGCTATCCTAAACTGTCATAACAAGAAATTTACTTTCCTAGATGTGGAAGGGAACCTAAGGATAGTACAAGGAATTCCCAAGGAAATAACTATCAGATAAATACCAGCAACTCATATGGAAGAGACATCAAGAGATAAGGTGTCAAACATTGAAGATCCTGCAATCCTAAAGGATTTTGGGGATGTATTTAAAGAAATACCAGGACTACCTCCTAAGAGAGATATTGATTTCTCTATAAATTTGATGCCTAGAGAAGCTCCAGTATCCAAGACTCCTTACATGATGAGTACACCATAACTGAAGGAGTTTCAAATGCATCTTGAAGAGCTTCTGAAGAAGGGGTATATATGCCCAAGTGTGTCACCTTGGGGTTCTCCATTTTTATTTGTGAAGAAGAAGGATGGAACTTTGAGACTCTACATGGACTTCAGAGAGTTTAACAAGGTAACTATGAAGAATAAGTATCCTTTGTCGAGGATCGATGACCTCTTTGATCAGTTGAAGAATGCAAAAAGTATTCTCAAAGATTGATCTGAGATTAGGTTAACATCAGGTAAGAATTAAAGAAGACAATATCAGCAAGACTGCCTTCCAGACAAGGTATGGCCATTGTGAATTCAAAGTGGTGCCATTTGGGTTATCAAATGCATTAGTTGATTTTATGTGTTTAATGAATGGCATTTTCAGAGAATACCTGGATAATTTTTTCATCATCTTCTTGAATGACATTCTTATATATTACAAGTCGAAGGAAGAGCATGAAAAGCACTTGAGTTTGGTACTACAAGTATTAAGGGAGCATCAGTTGTATTCCAAATTGATCAAATGCTCATTTTACCATAACCAAATCCATTATTTGGAACATGTCATCTCAAAAGAAGGGATAGTAGTGGATCCATAAAATATTGAGGCCATTAGAGGATGGTCAACACCTAAGAATGTGACAAAATTCATATCCTTCATGGGCCTTGCAAGATACTACAAAAGATTTATTACAATATTTTCAAAGATTGCACATCCAATAACTTCCTTGAAAAATAAGGGAGTGAAGTTTCAGTGGACATTCTAATGTGAAAATATTTTCCAGCACATGAAGCATATATTAACCAGTGCTCCAATACTAAGGAATGTTGATCCAAATGAAGACTATGTTGTATGCATTGATGCATGTAAAGAAGGACTTGGTGGAGTCCTCAGCCAAAATGGGTATGTGGTATGTTATGAATCAAGGAAGTTGAAGGAGCATGAAGGCACTATGCTACTCATGATTTGGAGTCGGCAACCATAGTGCATGCCTTGAATATGTGTAGACACTACCTCATGGGGAAAATTTTTGAGTTGAGGACAGACCACAATTGTATGAAATATTTATTTGGACAACCAAATCTAAATGACAAACAAAGAAGACGGTTAGAGTTTCTCGGTGAGTATGACTTTGATATAAATCATATTAAAGGAAAAGAGAACAAGGTGGTTGGTGCATGTAGCATAAGAGTGCATGAGTTTCATGCTACAACCATTAGCATGTACCAAGCATATTTGAAGGACAGAATCTTGGAGGCTGCAAAATCATATTTACATTACCTGGAAATGGTAACAAAATTACAACAAGGTATTTTTCAACGGGAAGTTGAATATTACAAGCTGGGAGA
>ML784494.1:52202-68565 GCA_009831015.1 Picea engelmannii
AGAAAACAGGTTGCTAAACATAAATCCCCTTGTTGGGGACATTCAAATTCGAGCATTCACCTCCTTTCTCCTCAATCAAATCATTTGGAAAGATGAATTTTTGGCTGCCAAGCACAATGAAGATAATTGCCTCCTCTGGATTAGACCAGAACCACAGAGGGCAGCTACCTTTATCTCACAATATTATGAGTTCTTAAAACAACCAGAGGTGACTGAACATGTTCAACAGCTACAATCATAAGTGCTCCAGGATTGTGAACACATCATCAGATCCATAGATATTCCTGCCCTCCAGGCCAATAACCTGTTTTGGCAGCAATCCACGGAGAAGAGACAACAACACAATCCTTTTGGTCCTACCAACCTAGAAGTAGCAATTTCCAGGATACCCAACTACATTCAGTGTGTTAGATATTGTACTGAAAATTAGATAGGGTACCGGTTTTATTTTCCCATTCTCTGGTTGCCAATAGAAAAGTATCAAGTCAGTTATAAGCTGCCTAAGAAGGCAGAAACAACATCATGGCAAAGATTGCAGCAGGTGCAAGGGTTCAGAACGCCAATAGACAGTACCTCCCACAGTTACAGCTTGAGTAACTTACATGATCAGAGTCGGTATCCAGACTCTGATTCAGAGTGAGTTGCCTGAGGACACACAACACCTTGAGTTGGGGGGCATGTTAGGACCACATAATGTACCTTTTTGCCTATACTTTTTGCCACTATTATACTCTTGATCACCCATATTTAAACTCATACTATCACTTTATCTGATCATTCCAAAGGTATACAACGTCCCTTCTCATTACTATACGCTTAATCTGTTTTACATAATATTTTACATCACTCTCGTACTTGACCATTGATTAGAAATGCATAAGTGTTCAAAACTGAAGATTAGCATCCAAGGTCGTTGTTGCTGAAACACATAACTGATGCTAAAACACAGAGCTGATGTACAGTCCGAGGTCGTAGATGCTGAAACACAGAGCTGTTGTACAGTCCGAGGTCGCCGATGCTGAAACACAGAGCTGTTACACAGTCCAGAGTCGCAGATGTTGAAACACAGAGCTGTTACACAGTCCAGAGTTGCAGATGCTGAAACACAGAGGAAACCACCAGGACCGACGATGCTGAAACACAAAAGAAGCCGTTACAATCAGCAGTCAACAAAGCACCAACCGTCGCTCCCACATAAGAATGCCGACACAGTCAAGAGCACAATTCACGTGGCTGAAATAGCCCGCGAATTGCGATGTTGAAACAGCATCAGCAGCAACGAGAAGAAGCTGTTACACCAACCTTAACAACAATACCTCATTCAGCTCCTGTAATAGCATTGAGTTGCGCGATACTAGGACATCCTATTCTGGTTTAGAAAGTAGATCCAACTAAAGATAGGACTCAGATACACATTGCAATTTTTGATCAATTGTATCGAAGGGGTTCCCTCTTTAATATAGAGGAAATCATCATTCGAGGGAGCCAAGTTTTTATGTATTGAAAAGCTTCAGAGAGAGGGACATACTTCATTTCTGAGACTGTAATATGATATTTTGACAGATGAATAAGAGACTGCTTTGAGTATTCTTCCCTAGCTTTTTTTCATTCCAGGGGAATCTTGTGAGAAGGGAGGGCCCACCTTCATCACAAGATTCACCCGTTAGTTTTAGAAGTGTGTTAGTTCAATCTCTGTTTATGATTTGATTAACTCTTGTTTGTTGAAACACTACTTTTAATGAATTTCGCTTTGCTGAAACACTACTGAACTTTGTCTTAGTTTATTGAATGAATTTCATAATTCTTTTTATTAGCAATCTTATGTGATGGTTTTATGAGGCTAGCCAGAGATTGGGTTAAGGGTTCCTGCTCAGAAAGGAAGGAATCAGAACATCCTGTTCTCTATAGATTTCCACTATTCCTGCAAGTGTGCTAGCCAAAAACTGGGTTAAGGGTTCCTGCTCAGAAAGGAAGGAATCAGAACATCCTGTTCTCTGTAGATTTCATTCACTTCTGCAAGTGTGCTAGCCAGAAATTGGGTTAAGGGTTCCTGCTCAGAAAGGAAGGAATCAAAATATCTTGTTCTCTGTAGATTTCGATTCCTTTTGCAAGTGTGCTAGCCAGAGATTGTGTTAAGGGTTCCTACTCAGAAAGGAAGGGATCAGAACATCCTGTTCTCTGTAGATTTCATTCATTTCTGCAAGTGTGCTAGCCAAAAACTGGGTTAACGGTTCCTGCTTAGAAAAGAAGGAATCAGACTATCCTGTTCTCTGTGGATCTCAATTACTTTTCACAAGTGTGCTAATTAGAAATAGGGATAAAAGTTCCTTCTTAGAACGGAATGAATTAGATGGCCTTGTTCTCTGCTAGATAGAGTTAGCTTTCTCTGCATTACTGTTTTCATGAAAAAGTGTTAATCAGAAACAAAGTACTGAAGTCTCTGTTTGAGAGTAAGGGTCATGTTCTCTGGTTGCAGAATAGCTATTCTTTCCTGTTGCAAATGTTATTTTAAATGTAATCCAGGATTCTTTAAATTAATCTTTAAGATCTGCAATAGGTAGGTTGCTTTCCTGTGATTTAAATCAGAACTTCAGTTCATTCAAGGAAAGTGTGATTAGTATAGTTTCTCTTACTACAACTCTAAGTTGCTTTTGGAATTGAGCATATATAGTGCGTGGTTATATTTGAAATAACAAGACTTCCCTGGGTTGATAATTTATGTATCACTTGGTTGTTTGAGTCAATTAAGCAATTATAGTGACCAACATTACCCACAAGGAAATGGCCTAGAAGAATCCACAAAGAAGAACATCATTTGTATGATAAAGAGAACTATGGTCGATCACTAGAGAAATTGGCACAATTCATTACAAAATGATCTTTGGGTATACTGTGTCACCCCAAAAGCCTCCATCTGAATATCACCTTATTTTCTTGTATACGGAAAAGAAGTTGTGTTACTCTCAAACATTTACATGCCTTATCTCCAACTTACAAAATAGTTCTAAGGTAGAGAATGACTAGTTATCCAAAGTCATATAAATACCTTGTTGAACCTTGAAGAAATACGCAACAAGACTAAAACCAAGTTTGAATATTGCCAACAAACAATAAAACGTTGGCTTGATAAGAAATCCGTGGGTGAGAAAGAATTCCAAGTTGGGGATCTAGTCCTGAAATGGGATAAACCACATGAAGATAAAGGGAAACATTCAAAATTTCAACAATTTTGTCTTGGTCCCTACCTTATCAAAGAAACGATTTGCCAAGAGACTTTTTTATTACAAAACCTTTAGGGAGAAATCAACTCTCTCCTTGTAAATTTCCAAGTCCTAAAACATTATATCAGTTATCCTTTGAGGCTACTGGTCACTGGTACATAAATAAAACATGTTTCTAGTTTTTTCTTTTGATTTTGTTTCCTTAGTTAGTTTGAGTTTTCTTGATTTGTTTGATCACTAGTTTTACCTTGTCCTTCTTGTTGGATGCCCTTGTGATTTTGCAGTTCTCTCAACCTGAAGCAAGTCACATGATTAAAAGTGTCACATTCAGTGTAGAATTCCTAAACATCTATGTAATAAGATGTCCATTCTACTCCTCTCCCTAGACATGTGAAACCTTTGTGCACTATCACAAGTTAAGGTCTAGTAGAGGAATGTAGCTTGTCAATATGAAGAGATGTTGGGAAAACAAAGATCCAAGAGACTACATTAAACAACAGATTTCTATGTTACAAGAGCTAAAAAAAATGGCTTAAATGAGATGTTTGTAGTAAGACAAGAATCACAACTCAGGAAGTTTGCTCATCTATAATCAATTTATCATATATCACCATCATAGGTGTCATCCCTAGTTCCTTTAAAGGTTAACTGGACTCTCCTCATCCAGATGTATCTCAAAATAAAAGAGAATCAAATATTATAAAAGGTAAATGCTAGGGGAAAGGATTTCTAGATCACATGGGGCATGCAAGTATCTACGTCAGGGCTATGGACACTTGTTGGCAGTGGAGAAAGGCTTGTGACACCGGGGTGACTCCGTTGGGGTTATGGATTCTCGTTGGTAGTGGAGAAACACTAGAGAAATACATCACACTTGTATTCTCAGCAGTCTTGATGTTTCATTTCTACTTTACTTCCTACATATTCCCTTCATCCATTCACTATAAGGTCTGATATAAGTTTGAAATCAATCTATTAAAATTTCAACAAGTCTCAAATCTCTTTGAATCACCTTGGTCTTTTCAATATGCAAGTCATGGGACCTATTTTTCTTCCTGATGATTTTGTGTGATGGATTTTCCTTCCTAATAAAATTATGAATGGACGTCATTTTGTAGAGATCCAAGGCTTTGCCCAGTGTGTCGCCATTTGTTGTGACTAGCACTACAACCCTTCCATTTTACCTTCTATTTGGATACTTCCCTAAAATGGAGCCTTATTATTTTTTAATCCTAAAGAAAAATATCACAATCCCCTTTGTTCAATCAAAATCTTCTCCTAGTAACTCGTGATTCACTTGAAAATATAAGAAATTATTCAAAGTTGAAGCTTTAATATTTTTTTGACAAAGTTAATTTTAACTCCTCTGAGTTTCTCGGAGGAGTTCCCTTCAACCCTTCTAAGAAACTTGAAGGATTTCCCTTCAACTCTTCTAAGCTTATCGAAGGATTTCCCTTCAACTCTTCCAAGTTTCTTAGAGGAGTTCCCTTCAACTCTTTTGCGTTACTCAGAGGAGTTCCCTTCAACTCTTCTGAGTTTCTTAGAGGATTTCTCTTCAACTCTTTTGAGCTGCTCGAAGGAGTTGCCTTAAACTCTTAAGAGCTTATTGGAGGAGTTTCCTTCAACTATTCCAAGCTACTCGGAGGAGTTTCCTTCAAAGCCTCCGAACAGTTCGATGAAGTTAATTTTATCTCCTTTGAGAAGTTCAACGAAGTTTTTTTTAAGTCCTCTGAGCAATATCGACGAATTTGTTATTAACTTCTATGACCTAACATACCTCATTAATGACATTAATTTACTTAAATATATATAAAGTGAAACGGGGTTGGGGATATTATCACTATACAACTTTCTCATGACTCGACACTGGAGAGATGGGATAAACATCGTTTGAGAAAATTGTCTGTTACATTCCTCTACACCTGGTAGTGATTAACTGGTAAGTTCGTTCTCCCTCTCTTTCCTTTTCTTAAGAGATACAATTAAGGTAATTTTTCCCTCATTTCTCTTACACGCTTTCAACCCTAGAATGCTTCTCTTCTCTTGGATTGGTTCACTTTGTTGCTTCACCAATTCTAGACCTTATTCCCATGTCCACCAATCTGACTCGGTCATGTCCAAAGATTGAATAAGTGAATGTCTTTGCATTCAACCCTTCCCGAAACACTTACCTTGATTTTACTCATTTCAAACCCCCATCCTCTTCCTTTTTAAGGGCATGGAGTCTTGACCTAAATAAACCCTAAACAACCATATTGTTCCTCTATGTTGGTTAATACGTCCCTCACTATGCTTCATATTCAAAAAACAAAATCCCAAAAGTTGTTTTAGTAACTCTCCAAGCATATCGGAGAAGTTACTACTAACTTCTCTGATATGCTTGGGAGAGTTATTATTAACTCCTTCGATCTTCTTGGAGGAGTTACTAGTAACTCCTCCAATATTATCGGAGGAGTTACTAGTAACTCCTCTGAGCAACTCAAAGGATTTCTTTATGAAACATACGAACACCCGAAGACTAGTTGAGACTCTTCCGAGTGTTGGTTGGAGGAGTTACTATTAACTCCTCGGAACTGCTCAGAGGAGTTACAGTTAAATCCTTCGAATTTCTCAGAGGGGGTACTATTAACTCCTCTAAATTGCTTAGAGGAGTTACTCTTTTTCTTTTCGATTTACATTTAAAATTGTTTTGTTTCATCAGGTCAATGCCCAAGTATTTCACACTCATGGTCTAAGTAGATAATTGATTGATAGTTGACGTATACAAGGAACAACATGTCTTGAATAGTTTTTATTAATTATTTCTAAATAACATGCTCCAAATTTATCTCGTATGCAGATTCAGACATGTCACCACAAAAGAAAGAAACAATGAAGTCAGAAGGAGTTGAACCATCTGGCAGCTCTCAATAGATAGCAAATACCAAAAGTGTTAGGACCTTATACGGCGATACATCGGGAATTATGGAAAAATAAGGAGATACTTTGAAATGGGGGGAATTCTATTACATGTTCAAGAAATCAAACTTTTCTACAGAAGCATAAGATCCAGGTGAACTCCAGGCATTTAAGAACATCAAAAAATCGGGAATTTTCTGGGTGGTGGCACATCCAACTGTATTCCCTTGTGTAGATGTTATCTCATGGATTTTGAAGAAAGAATATGTAGATAGTAGGTATATATTTAATGAAAGGAAGGAGTTGATAGCTTCATTTAGGCCTATTGATTTAGCCAAGTGTTATCACCTTGAGGCCGGAAAAAAAAAATTAGATGGTCAACTCCTTAGTGAGTTGAAGCTCACACCAAAAGATTTTTTCCCCACATGGTGTAAAGAACATAAGAAGTTCAAATATCGGCTCAAGAGTTGATATCCAACAACTAATCTAAGAAGACCATACCATTATATGGTAGACATGCTATGCAACGTATATGGGGAACTGGATGCAATATACTTTCCTATGTCATATATGCCATAAATTTATTTATGTGCATATGTAGGTGCCTCATTCAAATGGGCACACATATTGTTTGAGAATCTTAAAAATGTGATTTCAGCTGTTACACAAGCACAATCGGGTAGCTTCCCCAACTTCCATATGGATTCATATCTTTTAGACATAATGTACATATCTCACATATACCCGAACATGGGATGGAGTTGGTTACCCGCTGATGTCGCTATCCATATTTACTACAATGTGCTTTGGGAATACAAATACCAAAAATATTATTAGAGGATCTTTGAACACTTTCTTGTCCCACTATATGAGTTCATTTTTTACACCTCCCCATCCTGTATGACTGACAATGCCATAGCAGTTATAAGGAGAATTGGGGATTGGTATCTAATGGAGCATGGTACATATATCAGGATATATGGTGCAATGAAACCACCTCACCTACTTCCTAAGTTTTCCCCAGATAAGCTTGTGCTCCAAGAAGTAGCTTATAAAGAAATCATACATGGGGTTGGATGAATGTTATGTAGATCATAGAAATCCATCTGGCCTCCAATGCCTCTTTACATTGGGAACTACTTCTTTGAAAACACCAAACAAGCCCAGACAAAAGTAGACATATTTCTCTCCTACCATTTTGGAGACAAAATATTCAGGAGACATGACCCCAAGAACATCGTCAAAGAGCATATTCATATCATGAGACTCCCTTACAAATACACCATCGAGTTCTGGGAAGAAGAAGGAGTTCATCAAAATGATAAAACCTATGATGAGGTTATTTTCAATAGGCGGGATCACAGACGAAGAAGATGAAAGAGAGGAGCCTAGAAAAGATGAAAAAAGAGATGAAGTTGATAGATATCCCCCCATCTACCTCTCGAATCATTCAGGTTCTATAGAAGAAGATACAGAAGCACCAACCAAAACAAATAGGAGGGACAAAGAGAAACTGTTGAAGAGAAATGATGCTAAAAAGAAGCAAAAGCTAGAAGATGACAAAGAAAAGGCTAGAGTAGATAATGAAGCAAGATAAAAAGTGGACGTTGAAGCTAAATTTGTTGCCGAAAAATAAAAATAGTTATCTGAAGCAGCAAAGGTAGCGACAGAATTAGTAGAAAATGAAGCAACAGATAAATTTGATGAATAAAAAAAGTAGAAGAAAGATGCAGACGATGGAGAGGGTGGCATGCACCCAATGGACTTGGATGTCCTTGGAACATCCAACAGATGCATAGGAATAGAAACAACAAGTAGTGGTTTGGTTCTCAGGCCTTGCAAACCTTTTCGTTCAACCAAAATATTGGACATTTGCAGTTTCACGTACGATAGAAAAATTGGTCGAATCATACAAGAAAGGGTTAAAAAATTTCTAGTGGCAGAAGGAACTCCTTTATCATTAGTAACCTAGGTTACCATCATAGGAGATGTCAAGGAAGATCCTGTGGAAATAGCTAAGGCAGGATTTGCATTCATGGATGCAACTATAGATAATATACAAAGAATTTGCCAATAGAACGAGGAAAGGGAAATGAAGATCAAAGAGTTAGAAGAGAATCTCTAATAGGTAAGGATAAATGAGAGAAGTCTTATCAATTTTAAATCCAGCGTGGGAAAAGTGAGAAATGAGATGGAAGGTTCCATCATCGATATGTGTTACAACCTGCATCTCTTCCAAAATGTGGCTACAACAGTTATTGAACAAAACAATAGGATATAGATGTAGTTGACACAATACAACACTATCCGGGAAGGTATAGTGGACATTGATACTTGGATAGCATAAAATCCTGATGTGCCTTCGGAGTTATACAGACCCTCAAAACAAACAAGGAAGACATATTTGTGTGCGCTAGACCAGTTCCAATAGGTAGGGCAAGGAGAAAACAATGAAGTGACCAAAGCAATGAGGATCTTCTCTAGAACTCACAAAGTTGCTCAAGAATTGATAAGTCATGGTCGACTCCCAATGTTAGATGAACTTTAGAATAGTTTAGTTATGGAGGAATTAGTGAATGTAGTTCAAGAAAGTACAAGTAGAAGGATACAAATAGTTGAAACATCAACTTTTGTCTCAACTGATCTTATTTATCATCATTTGCTACAGCCAACAAAGATCCATACTATGATACAAGCTTACATGACAAAATTGGAAAAGGATATGAGTGTCTTGGATGATAGTGTGGCCATGATTGAAGCAATGTTGGAGCAGCTATCTTACATGAGGATTGAGTCATTATATAACTAGTTGAAAGTTTGGATAACTTATCTCTAGAGAAAAAGATCATAGGAAAAGGACAACCCATTGTTTTCCCTTTCGTCTTTTTCCTAACTACCTAAAGTTTCATCCTTTTGTGCCAATTTTCATAGGAGAGGGAATGTGAATATTTTTGTAAATTCCTATTCAAGAAGAAGGTGAAAAGACAAATAGGAGTTACTATTATTTATATAAAAGAGACTAGAGACTCTTAGAAGAAGGACTTTTTGACTTTTGGCTTTTCGAGCATTGTATAGACCCAAGAACTGTTTCAAGAACTTATACAATGTTAATGAATATTAAGAAACCATCAGGGCCAGTATTTTATAGAAGGAATTATGTGTAGAAACTGATCGAATCTTTGAACTACTTCAAGTGAAGATGTTTGTTGTTTCTATGGACTATAAGAATTATTTGTTTTCTATAGACTAATTTTTATGCAATCTTAATCATTTTTTGCAGTCATTGATATTTCTTTGAATATTTACATGCCTTGAGTTTCGTGAGTTTTTATAGTATATGTCATTTTAATCTAGACTAATCTGATTATGTACTTATATATGCTATTGCTTCCAATCTTTCTCTTTTTATACAACTATTTGTATTAAAGTTTTTTAAAGTTTTGGTTGCATTATAACTCACCAATTACTTTAGCATTTTCTCCTAGCTAGGATAGGTTAGCATAGATTAGTGATAAATTGGTTGTATTTACATACATGGTCTTCATCTACATCTCTGCATTGCATCCATACCCACATCAGTACATCAGACCATAACCAGTAACAAAATCAAAGTTAGCAATAATGGCAGCCAGGCCAAATTATGGATGGGACTCCTAATCCAAACGATGTGTAGTCTAATTGGGACTGTATACTGGGGAGGACCCCTTGTTGTTGTTAGTAGAATTTGTACCCCTCGACAGGTACCTAGTACAATCTAGCGATTGTGAATAGAGGATATAATTTCTAACACTCATATAATCAATCAATCGGGATTCAATGATGTAAACCCATTCTCGATCATGAGGAGGCCTACCATTGAGGACTGCAAGCTCCAAGGTAATAGCTGGTTTCTAGATCTCATTCATAGATAATGTGTTGAATTCGATAGGAAGAGATCCATAAAAGAATGGACTTAATGTATCCCCCATCAATCGACACAAAACATAAACTGAGACATGATGTGAAGAGAGAGTATCACTAAGTAAAACTGGCATAGGGATGGCTAACTCCGAAATTCAACAAAACAGTAGATGATTGTCTCAGGCTTAAATTTCCCTTGAACATGTAGCATGATATAATGGTGACTTATCAACGAGACAAAATATTTGAATGAATATAGTGCAACAATGTACAAGGCATTGCAACACTCTCTATGATGAATGGAAGAGTAACCAATCGAAGGAGTATCTCTGACCCATATTACTCGTATGACTCCTAGGAAAGCTAAAACCCAACTATAATATGATGACTCAAACATGTGCCATGTTCAAGGGATACTCGATAGACATTTCCATTTCAATAATATACCAATGGTGAAAAACCCCCTCTTTTTTTCTTTTTATTTTGGTTTTAGTGTCTCCTTAACGGTTTAATGAGTGTGAGAGAGAGATAAAAGTATGCTTGTGTTATTTTCATTTAGTTTTAACGAGTCTGAAAAAGAGTTAAAAGTATACTCGTGATGGTGTCTTTTTCATGTCTTTTAATTATTCTAAAAAATAGGTAAACGTTTACTTTAAAGGTGTCCTTTTCATGTCCTTTTACGAGTCCAAAAAATAGATAAAAGTGTCCTCAACAATGTATTTTTTGTGTTCTTTTACAAGCCTGAAAAAGAGATAAAAATGTACTCTCCTGGAGAGAACGAGTGGCTTAATAGCATGCTCCTATGTGTAGTATTCTATATAATAAATAGTATGCAATTTTATTTTATTTTATCTATAAATGGCAAAACAACAATGATATAACCATAACAATACCAGAATAATACCAGAATAACACCAGAAAGAACATCTTGCTTAATGATAGCAATGTTCACTTGCCTCTTTGAGGGGGAAAACTCCAGCAGAGGAGAGATCTATTACAATAATATCCAAGAGAACCTTTCTCATACCCTCTACTCCTATTTATACTAAATCTATCTATCCACAAGAACAATCTAAAGGAATATCCTTCTAGAAGCGGAAGCTTCTATTAGGTATTCTTACATTTGAATTATTCTTCCGTATTGCTAGGTCTTATTAATATTGGCATTTATTACTTTGAATTATATTATTCTACCTACATGAGGGGTTAGGGAGGTTAGGTCCCTAACATGCCCTGCCTATTGAAGAAAAACCTTGTCCTCAAGGCTTAATATGAGGAAATTGTTGTAGAATGGTGGTCGGCTCCCAAGTGGCATCTTCTAGAGTTGTATCTTTCCATTGGACTAACACTTCCTTGATGGTGTGTTGATGGAGACGACGCTCTCACTGGGACAAGAGGGCTTATGGATGCAACCAGATGGAACCTTATTCATCCAACTCAAGGAGATTGTTTGGAGTTTGGCATTTAGTTCCAATCACCTTCTTTAAGAAGGAAACATGAAAAATAGGATGGAGCTTTGACTGACTGAGTAGAGTTAACTGATAGGACACCAATCCCACACTCTTGAGCACTATATAAGGACCATAAAATTTGGGAGAAAGTTTCTGACAGTGTTCAACTTTGAGTGAAGTCTACTTATAAGGTTGTAGTTGAAGAAACACGTGGTCCCCTTCAACAAATTTTCATTTGGAACAACCTTGATCTTCTTGTTGCTTCATGCAATTCTGATCCATGACCAAATTGTCTTTGAGGGAACAAAGAATAGCCTCTCGGACTATAATATGTTTTTTAAACTCATGAACCTTCAAGACCCCTGGAATATATGAGAGAACTGATGGGGGATTTTGTCCATAGACTACTTCAAAAGGAGTCATGTGAGTAGTTGTATGGTAAGATGTGTTGTACCACCATTCACCTAGGGGTAGCCATTGAGCCCACCAATTTTTCCTCTAAAATGAAAAACACCTCAAATATGTTTCCAAACACTTGTTGACAGCTTCATTCTAGCCATTCATCTAGGGGTGATAGGAAGTGTTGAGATGCAATTGGGTGCCCTGTAGATTGAAAAATTCTTGCCAAAAATTTCTGGTGAAAGTGGGATCTCTGTCAAAGACAATAGAATTAGACATGCCATGAAGCTTGAAGACTGTTGGGCCCATGATATGGTTAATTTAATGATAATGATTAGATCCTTTTTGGCTAATATTATATGTTCATTTTCCTATTTTGAAGAGTTTTGAAGGATTTTTGTATCAAATCACCATAGCTTACACCAGGTACGTATCATTGATCTTTTATGATGGTTTCAAGTATAATTCAACATGTTTTAATGATTCCAGGAAACTGATTCGTGATCTGTTTCTCACAGGGTAAAATCGCAGGTCATTTTTGCATTCGGCACTCCATTTGGCACTACATCCGATACTCCATCCAGCACTTCGTCCTGCACTAAAACCGTGGGCGAGTTGGTAGTTATCATATCGGCGACCAGTGATGGGAAAATCGGCGACATGGGTTTTTATTATTCTCGTGGCCTCCATCTACTGAGCTTTTGACAACTTGGATTTGGTTGTTATGTTGGGCGTTTATTGGCTCGCTTTGTTTCTAGAAGCCACCGACGGTTAAGACGCATTAAATGTGATTTACTATTTTTAGAGGAGGTCGACCCTTCCAGTGGTCGACCTCTTAGCTTGTAAACTCTATAAATACCACATCAATGGTTAGACAAATAGCTAAGGATAGTTAATCTTTGTTTTTCCATTTTCAAGACATTTTCTCTAAAACTATGTAAAACTGTGTTTTTAATTTTAAATGATAAAATCAAGTTGCTTGAGCTCATGATTCATTGTTGAGGAGTAGCCACGACCTACTAGGGGGCCCACCAGTGGGTTGGGTGAATATTCAGTCAATTAGCTTGTGAATTCACGTAGTGTAGTTGTCATTTCATTTATTTCCTGTACATGAGATTTTACTATCTTTATTTATTGTATAATTACTGTTCATGGTTTAATTGCTTCAATTTAGTTTTGCAGGGTACTTATGAAGGCTAGTGTTAATATGAAATGACTTTTTCATTTATAGGAAATAACTTGCAAGCTTAGACACTAACCCCTGTGTGTAATTAGATGGTAGTTAGATTTTCTATATGCTGAAATAGAATTTAAAACAAAGTTAAAATAGAGTATTTAGTTAATGGTTTCTTTGGCAAGGTTTCGATGGATGATTAGTTGTTAGCTTTGAATTTAGTTTTTAATTTGCTTATCTAGTTTGCTCAGTTAGTTCTTAGTTTTCTTATCTTGTTATATGCTGAAATAGAAATAGGATTTGAGTCATATTTTTAAGAGTATTTCCCTTTGCAATTTAAATTGTTAAAATAGGATTAGTTTAATTTACTTTATGTAATTTCCATTCTAGATCTAAGTTTCAATTTTAATTCAAAGTTTGATTATTGAGTTTAGTTTTCAGTTATGAACCTCTAAGTAGTATGAATTTGCTTACATTAGCATAGAATGCAATTGAATTAAATAGAATAGTGTTTTCATATTGTTGATGACTAGTGCATAAATTGAAGAATCACATGGATTTGCAGGGTAGTTGATGTTTCTTCTATAATGGCGAAGTTCTCATTAGATTGCCTGATTCACACCTTTCACTTTTCTATAGAAGTTAATATTGAGTTTATCCCTCTTGAGTTATCATTAATTGTTAAATGCCATCGTGATATCATAAGACACTGGAGACATAACTATCAACACTATATTTGAGTTTTCTTTCTTTTCATAGATTAGGGGATAGTTTCCTTGGTTTTGTAGATTAGAGAATAGTCTTCTTGCTTTGGTAGATTAAAGAATAGTTTTCTTATTGTAGATTAAAGAGTAGTTGTTGATTACTTTTATTGTCATGACGCTTTGAATTTAGTAGATTAAGATTCCCTTTCGTTAATTAGAAGTAATTATGAAGTTTAATTTAAGAATAGAGTTCACTTGCTTATTAGTTTGATTAGTTGCTTATTGAGTAATCTTGATTAGTTGCTTGCTTGTTTACTTCCTTTGATAGGGTAGTTGCTTGCTTGTTTATTTTCTTTAATAGGGTAGTTGCTTGCTTGTTTACTTGTTGTTGCTTATTGAATTTGAGTAGGTTAATTAAATTAGTTTGTTGTTGTTATTGCTCATTAGATAGATTAAATAGATAGTTTTCTTTTGGTCATTATAATGGTTAAGTTAATTTTCTTTAAGTAGGGTTTTCATTTTCTTTCCTAGGAGAATCCATCGATCCATTGTTCAAAAGCTACTTAGGGTAGATAGTTTAAGTTTCTTGATAGGGTTTGATCATTAATAGACTTTGTTTGAATAGATTAGTTCTCATATAGTTTGTTTCCTTAGTTAGACTATACTACCTCTAGCCTTTTTTCCTTGGCACATATAGTGCTACAACTCTAAGTTTACTTACCCCGGGTTGACAATTTAATTATGGGATTCAGTGCATATAGAACACCCATCATTTTTGGTGTCGTTGTCAGGGAGTTGTCTTAAGGTAAGAAATAGTTAGGAAATATATCATTTCTAAACCTTAGCATTAATTTGGTAGCAGGGGAACTTTAAGATGAGAGGTAAGAACCTGCGCATCTACTATAGCAGGTTCCCCCAAACCCAATGGTAGTTTTTATTTTATTTTTTTGTTTTCTTTCATGAATAGACCTAGAGACCCAAAAGGTAGATATATTAAATCTAAATCAGATCTTTTAACCAAGGTTCCTTCCAACCTTTTTGGGGGAAGGAACATTCCACTCATAAATTCCGTAGACTGATACCGAAAAATAAGAGATAGCTCAACCCAAAGAGATAAAGTTGTCTCTGAAGAGACTAAGATAGGGGGCACTATAGAATAGAAAATTGAAGCATCGGTAATAGTCGGACAGGAGGTAAGACCATTTGAGCCTTCCATAGAACCAAACAATACAAACTTTGTTTTCTTACCACCATCAGGAGATCCTAATTTTGAAGACATAATAGACCCTGAACAGGTGAATACTTTGTTTTATAGTTCATCCAACACAATTGTCTCTCAAATTGACACAGAAACTTTGGAACCAATAACCTCAACCGGGTCGAGTAGAGTCCTAAACACCGAAACAGTAGAAAGACCTTCCCATCAGAGGGATACCTTGTTTTCTTCAAGACTAAAACCACCTAGGTACTCTCTTTTTGGAAATAAAACTAGTATGGATGATCGGGAGGATCACAACAATGTAAGACACGGGGAGGAAGAAGAAGATGGAAACTAAACCGAAATTACCTTCAGGTTTCCAATTTTGGACACCACCCCAAATGTCAATATGAAAAATATTCCCCTCTCAGCACTGCCCACCTTTTACGGTAAAAGCAGTGAAGATCCATATACCTTCCTATTTGAGTTTGACATCTTCTGTAGGAGCTACAACTACTTACAAGATGCCTAGAAACTAAAACTCTTTCCTGCGACCCTCAAGGACTCTGCACTAAGATGGTTCATGGGGTTGGGAGAATCCAGTATTAGGTCTTGGGAAGCCATGAAAGATATATTTCTTAAGAAGTACCAAGACTACTGCAAGACCAAATATTCTTGTAATGACATATTCAAAAACCAACAGTTAGAAGACGAGAATCTCGAGGACTATGGAACAGTTTGCTTATATCTCCCAGAAATCAAAATATCATGACCTTCCAGATGATGCAGTTAGGGCTCTTTTCCTTAAGGGAATTTCAGAGGAATACCTAGATATACTTAACCTGATGGCATCAGGTGACATATCCCATAAACCATTTGCCAAAATCTATGAAATGTGTAAGAATTACTCGAGGAGTAGAGCTAAAACATGAAAGAATGTTCAAGACCCTTATAATAGAAACTTAAAACCAGTTAGTTCAGGTGGTATCACAAGAGAAGAGATAGGGAACCTTTTAGAAAAATTCAAGACAAATATCTTAAGCACAATAGGTTCTCAGTTGGACACCCTCAATATTAAAATGAAAAAGGAGGAGGAAAATGTAGCAATGAGCATATATTTCCCAATATGCAAGAGGAAGCATTCCTCAAGGGAATTCCCATTGGATAACATTTTAGTTTGTGGCTTCTGCACAGAGGACCACTCAACTGAGAAATCTCCAGCATTGCCCAGTTTATTAGCCATCTATAGGAGTGGGTATACTGGGGAGTCCTCTTATGCACCTAGGAGGCCATGGCAGCCTAGGAACTAGCCTACATACTCGGATCTACAACCCCAAGTTCTACCCTATTATCAATAGCCACAACAATGAAACTCACCAATTTGGAAAAACTGGTCTACACAGTACCCACATCCTTGG